>ML782042.1:21942-39586 GCA_009831015.1 Picea engelmannii
GAGCTAATCATCTCCCCATGTGTACCGGTCCTCTGGTACCTGTCCGCCGGATATGGTCCTGCACATCAAAGACTACGCCCTCCATGGGCTCATCAGTCCTAGAGATCATAGCAATGTAAATCATATCTCATCATTAAAGTTATGAAACATATGCATGAAATCCCTAACATATCATCTAAGAGCTCAAAGACATTACACAGATCTACTATAAAAAGCTAAGGAAATCGACAGAACAACCTATTGGGTCAAAACCCACAAGAGATGGAAAGTTTCCTCAGAAGATCATTCAAGCCATGTTTTATGCGGTGATATGGTTTTAGGGATGTCCAGTCATAGTAATACCAAGGGCAGGTGTTGTCTATGGGTGCCTTTGTAGGAGGCGAGATGTACCCGTCATGGATGCATTTTTTCCAAGCCCTTTATTTCCTTTATCTTTTTATTCATTGCTTTTCTTTCTTTTTCATTTCAAGGTCTGACCAGAGGTCACTGCCTTGGCTTGGTGGCCAGAGCTGACAGCGTTACCCACTGGTATCTTCGCAGAAATGATAAGGCTGGCTCGTGATGAGACCCCCTTTCCTTTGGCCATGCAACCAAAGGTCACTGCCCTGGCTTGGTGACCAAATAGTGGCAATGTCATACTGCTAAATACCTATGAACATAATGGGTCGGCTCGTGATGATACCTCCCATCCTCTTGGTTAGGTCTTGTTTTTATTATTTTTCTTAGGGTCCCTTTAGTTTCTTATCGAGAGGCTTTTTATTGCCTTCTCGAGGATCCCCTGGGCGAAGCATCTCAAGGTTTTATTTTCCTATGGATTTTATATTTTACCAGATTCTTTTACCCCCTAGGCCTTTAGCCCCTTCTTCCCACAAGACAAAGTGTAACCCTCAAAGGTCATCCTAATGGCCAGACTAGGGGAGTGGGATGGATGAGCGGGGTACAAGATGTAAAATGATAAAAGATGGTGGGAGTGGATGATGGCTCTGCAAATCCCCCTTGGTGGCTAACAAAAACCCATGAATATCAACTTGCTAAGTTACCCCATCAATCACCCCAACAATGGTCAAGTGGATTAGTGTAAGATCCAAGCAGTCATCAGAAATGAGAGGAAACTAATGCATATATAAGAGGTTTATAATGATCAAATATGACACATACCATGATACCTCGGAACAATTACCACATGGAGAAAGAATCCTCTCCGATGCAAGCCCAGGCCGGTGGTGATGGAAGCTGCTACTGCTGACAGGACAAATCTGATGAAGAAGAAGAGACATGGGCCCTCCAGGGCCATGCTCAAGTCAATCCTGCTCTCGGTATTCCATGTCTAGGACCTGTGGGCCTCGAGACATGATCTCCTAGTTATCCCTAGAAATCGGGGATAACACACCCTACTTAGGAGAACTTCTTAGTGAGTTCAGTAAGTGCTCAATGAGCTTGACAATGGGGGAAATTGAGGATCTTCCTTCCAACGATTAGACTGTTAAGGAAACCAAATCTGATTCCATGTTGAAATTTTGGTATGCTCGTTTAACTATAGACAATGTGACATCATTGTCACCCAACCATAGGAATTCACATATTCCACCCCCGAGCACACTAACCTTTACTTAGAATAATTATGGCAAGCCAACTCTAGAACCAACAGATAAACCCTAGCTGCTAACCGCAACAACAAATCAAGACAAGTAGTGCACTCATTTTCCAATGGTAGCGCACAAGAGAGAGAGAGTCTCCATATCCACATAATAAGTGTCCTACACAACTGCAGCAGTTGCAGTTGCACTACTCTTTCAACCTTGTTCCATACTTAGAAAGAATATCACCAAGAGTTTCACCAAGAGAATCACTTGATAGTGCTAGAGAGAGACCAACACCAAGATATGACCATACGCCCTTATTCCTCCTTACAACTGCAGCTCTCCACAAGAATTTCACTATAACTGGGTATCCAAATGAGCTAAAACGTCCTCTATTTATATTAATATGTCCAGTGACTTTCCTAGATGGGCTGACTTGAATTTCTGGTAATTATATTTTATGTTTATCTTTTTCCTGTGGAACCGACTTGTATTTTTGGAAGATAATATTCTAATATTATTCATTCTGCTAGGTCGACTTGTCTTCTAGGTTTTCCACACATCTGTTTAATGGTTCACTTGCTTCCATAATATTCTATTCTAAGTCATAGGTTACACGTGGAGGTTGATACCTACCGTAGTTACTACCAAAACATCAACACCTAGAGGTACTATTGATGTATAGTACTTGTTGTAGTGAATGGTTATGATGCAAATCTATTGAAGTACATTGTTGATGCAATTAGTTAAGTTATATTGAGATACCTTGAAGTTCTTGTGAGGGGCCTTTGTTAGTGATCTTCGTATATGATTGGTACAAATTTAAGGCTACATAAGAGTGAAGGTTTGGCACATGATTTGACGTGAGGGTTTATGGTATTTGGATCATGGATAGTATGATGTATTGGTAGAGGACTTGTATTGGTTATATTGTTATATGTCTTTTGTATATGGTTGAGTTACATGTTGGGACATATAGTTGATGAGTTGGCTCATACATGAGTTGTATGGTATGGTGATGTTGGTACATCTTGATGAGTCATAGTTTGACTTGTTGATACATGATTGATACATGCTTGGTACATTGGTAGATGCACTTACTAGTAGTATTGTTGGCACATGGTTTATGGATGATGTGTCATATATGACTTGGTATACTTTTAGAAGCACATCTTTATCTTGGTACATGTTGTTGATGTTTGTGAGCAATATTCACTAGTACAAAATGAGAGATAAGTGAATAGGTGACCAAAATATTTGGTCACCACAATTTTTTCAAGGGATAAATGACCAAAATTGATAAATTTTAAGGGAGCCAACTAAAAACGACCAAGATAAATGACCACTTTGGTCACAGGATAAGAACTAAACTAAAAAAGACCAAGATAAATGACCAAATTTGGTCACGAGATAAAACTAGACTAAAAATGACCACATAACAATTGGTCATTTATTTGGTCATTTTTAGTTGTGTCACTCCAACAATGGAAACTTATTATTTTGATAATGAATTTTGATAGTGTTAGAATTTAGTAAATTGTAGACCCCCTCATGTGTCATAGCTTATCAATTGACACCAAATTAGCTATCATGACGATGTCTTAGCTGCGAGCTAATTATAATATGTAAGAGATGTATGTCAAGTTGTAGCAATGCACAAGCACTATAGGTTGGATAAAAAACATGGCATTGTAATGTTGCAAAAACATCATGGGGATCAAAATCAAGACTAATTGCATGTAGATATGGGTCATTAATTGAAATTCCAAACCATGACATATGGGTCATTGTAATGGTGCAACGTGTAACGCTTTGGGATAGCTTTCCAAAGTCATTGTCGTTAGGGTTTGGAAGAGGATTCAAAATCCTCCCTGGAAATGAGGCAAAAATGTTATCGCACAAGTTGTAGGATGGGAAAATCCCGACCCAACCACAAAATGACGACAACTAAGAGAACACCTACCCATTGTCACCTTAGATAGGTATTCCCGTCACTTTAGAGATGAAGTAATCATATCAAGGGGGGAATCCAGGTGACCCTGGGGGGAAATGAGATGGAAGATGAAGAGATGAATAAAATCCCCCCTATAGGTCACTGATGGAAGGTAAGAAGGGCTTGAAAAGAGTCTTGTAGATGGTAGAAGATATACCACAATCTAGTAGACTTTCCAAGTAGTGATTGTACCTACCCGAGGCACAAGGAAAACAAAGATATAAGCCCAATAATATGTTGGAAAAAAAAGTTAAGCTTGTTGTCCCCAATTGCATCCCTAAACAGTAATAAATATTAACAACAAAATGATAAGAAGAGCTGCAAATAAAGTTGCTAAAAGTCTAGTTAAAATTGCAAGAGACAAGTTGGCAATGATTAGTTTAACTCAAGTATGAAAGAGAAAGATTTTAGCATGAAGCGGTGTTGTAAGAAATTAGTATTGCAGAGATATAGTTGCAGTATTATGGATGTAGCACAAATTTTTTTACATCAAAGAGATCAACCACCAAAACTTGCCAACAATCCACCCAAAAAGTGCGTTGAGACTAGTAGAGGGTAGGGGAAAACTTTTAGCAACTTTTGACGATTGGTTTGTGAGTTATTAAGAAAGTTGTATTAGGGTTTCTAAATCCTTAATGGTTGTAGATGAAATTTTATGACATCAACAAGAAGTACTTCGAAAAAAGAGATTCCCTAGTGGCTCAACCAGGCACATAAATCATAGAATTGATTCCAATTTAGACAATCTAAAAATCCTGAGTTTTCATGTTAACCAATGCAATATTTTATTTCTCCAATGTAATTAGATTTAGTTCCTTTAGCTATTGGGTTATGGAGTCAAAAAAAATAAAAGACCTAGCAATGATATCTCCTTGGGGGTGCAATCCCTTTTACTCCTCAAGGCAAACAAGGCTAACTAGGAAGTACTAGGAGGGTGTAAACCCTTTTGCTTCTCCTATTAAAACCTCAAGCAACAAATTATTTCAAGACAAAAATGATAGATATGGTGGGGTTGTAAATCCTTATACTCCCCAAGAAATCTAGCAAATCAAACTTGTAACCAAGTAATGAAGCAACAACAAGATAGAATACTTACCTAGTCCAAGTAATGGCAAGATAAACCTCCTTTTACCAAGATAAATCCACCACAAATAATGCAAGAAACTAGCTCCAAGAGAGGTAGTGCACTACTTCTTACACCAATAGCATGAAGAAACCATAACAAAAGCAGAAAAGATAGAGATTTCCCAAAGAGGGCGCAAAGTTTAGCTAGGAAGGCTTCTCACAATGGGAGAGTTATGATGAAAATGAGATAAAAATGATCTATATTTATACAAAATGTTATAAACATAGTTTGTCCACATAACTTAGGCTAAACCACAAAATAAGGGGAAAACAACCTTTATTTTTCCCCTTTACACAAAATAATACTTTTTAATTCATATTTTGCACAAACCTTAATTCATACCTTTTAATAATACTTTTGGGCATGGGGTTCATGACATACAAGGGGTTGTAGTGTCGCATTTATGGGTGCCTTTGTAGAGTGTGTGTTGCACCTTCATTTTCAATGAAACCTTTTTCCAAGCCCATTTCTTGCCTTTTATTCTTTTAGGATGTTTCTAGGTTGAATCCAAGGTGGTACTTCTACCTAAGCATGAAAAAATGTGCCCACCTTGACTCTACCCTATTCACATCATGCTGGCCGAAGTTGAAAACATGTGTGGGGATTCTACCTAAGCAATAAAAACAGTACCCACACATGCTACACCCTGGTTGGCATTTTGTTATATTTATTTTTCATAGGTCCCATTATTTTCTTATGAGAGACATTCCATTGTCCGTGGGATCCCTAGGAGAGCATCTACAAGATTAATGGTTTGGATTTTATCTTTTTTCAGCTACAAGCCTTTGGGCTTTCATCCCCTTCTTCCCTTGAAATCAGGGACAACCCTTTCTTGGGTCAATACACCCGAAAAATCACAAAAGGTGAGGAGATGAGAGGATGAAGTGTAGAAAGTGACAAGTATGGTCAGGAATGGTACGATGACTCGTCAAAAGGACCTCCTAGTAGCACTTCTATCCCTAAGGGCAACCTACTTAATAGGACGCAATGTCAACCACCAAAGTGAAACAGGGCAAAGAACATAATGTCCAAGCAAACGTTGCATAATCAAAAGTAGTAATAGATGCAACAAACTTCAAATGCCTCAAATATTGAAATGACACTCACCATAATACATGACCTCTACCTCATGGAGAAAGACCCAATGTCTCTTGGAGGCTAGTTGATGTGGTGGATACCATCGTGACGAACCTGGAGTTGTGGTGGTGAGGTGGGTCTCTTTCTGTGCAAGTGGACATTGTTGGTCAAGTTGTCTCTCGGTACTCCATGTCTGCAACCCAAGGGTCTTGAGACATGATCTCCTTAGTTATCCCTAGGAGTTGGGGATAACACAACTAATAAGAAATTTTTTTGATCTTATGCAATGCAATGGGATAGGTTAAACACTGCCATCACCAAAGAAGAATTGATGGTCAGGTTTAAGTTCATCTTTGAATTAGTGGTGGAACATCGAGAAAGGATGGGGAAAAGAGAATCTAACCCTTTGAATGAGATAGAAAATAAAATAACAAGAATTCGATTGTTGATTACTTGTAAAATTTATTGACAGTTGATTTAACCCATCAATAAATGTGTCTATTTGTTTTAAGAAGGAAAGCAACAACGATGGACAACAACCCAATGATTCTAGTACTTCTAAAGACACACGAAGTACTTGATTTTAAAGACACGAAGTACTTCTATTTTTTCTTCTTTCAATGGCAGAGCATGTAGATGAGGGTGCTCAGAGAGGAGAGGAACAAATGAAAACCCAACCAATGGTGTCGACTTACCCTTCAAGTAAAAAATATTGTAATGATATTTGTATTAATAAAACACTGCTATGAATAGTAATTAACCATATCCTTTTAACACCTTTTGTTATTTTAGTGGATTCCCATGTAGCGTATCAATGTGCATGTCATAATATTATAAGTACAATGTCTAAGAGGGTGCATAGTCAAGCAACACCAGAATATGGCCTAATAGTTGAAGGGGATCAAGAGGAATATGATGATATACTCAAGAATTTCATGAAAAATAATAAACCGAAAAAAAAGTGATTGTACATATTTTGAAGATAAAATTTATTAATATAAACTATTTGTTGTACAATTTATGTTTTTCTACCTTCTTATGCATGAACCTTATATATTTTGTATGTACAAAATAAAACATTTGCACATACATTCTTCTTTCATTTACCTTTAGTTTTCATTTTGCTACATGTTATGCATGATTGGGTATAGGGAATTGAGAGTGATGCGAGGGGGGGTGAGGGTGGAGGAGCTTACACCTTCATGTTGTTGAAGTTTGAGTAGCTTCGGAAGATATTCTTATTATATTCATATTGTATTTGACCAAGAGAAAACCCTAAATAATAATATTATATTATATTTGTTAAGTCGACCTTACTGTGCCTTTGTAAAAGTTGGCCCTATTGTGCCTTGACAAGTCAATTGTAAATTAGAAAGATAAAGTGGAAAGGTAGGCCTGACCTAATTTATGGGGGGCACAACTTGTATTTAAAAGAGGCTAGATGCCTACTTGAAGAACACACAACAAGCTCTCTCACACAGAAAAAGTGCGCAAGTCTAAGAGAGTGACGCAGCTACAGAGGAAGGGGTGACACAACTACAGAGGAAGGGTGTTCTGGTGAAGGGTTTTGGTTATTTGTTGGAGTAATATCTTGGTCTAGTGGTGCACTACTCTATTCTGGTTAGGGTTTTCTAATTTATCTTTTTTTTGGTGAGATCTCGCTTGAGAGAGACATTGTACTTGTTGAAGAATCTATATTGAAGAAGCTTTTCTAGGTTTTCTCCCCCACAAGGGTTTCCCAAGATAAATCTTGTGTATACTATGGATTCCTTTCTTTAAATGATCCTTATTAATGCATTTATTGTTTTAATAGTCTAAAGTTAAAGAATGAAGAACACACTTAACTGCTTAAGGAGATTTTTAACATGGTATTAGAGCGGGCCTGAAAGAAGCCATTTGCACAGTTTAGAAGATCTCGCTGGTGAAACTAAGACCATAGGAAGACTCTCCTAACCCTAGCACATATTTCCTTAGGTTTAGATTCTTAGTTTGATGAAGTTTTGAAAAATGCAACTGGTGTTGCAATTGTTGGAGTTGTTGTAACTGTTGCAGTTGTTGCAACTGTTGCAGCTGTTGCAACTGCACAAAACCCTAGAAGGTGATTTCACCTACTTTCTAGAGGAATTTGGTCAAAGTAAGGCTACCAAGAAGTTTGCCTAAGGAGGGTGCACCTTTCCCTCGGAGCAGAATTCAAAAATTCACATTTTGAAAAATTAGGGTTTCCTCATAAACCCTAGTTTAAGACGTCTTGGTAGCTGCATAATTGAAGCTAGAACTGATCACTCTGGCATAGTACACTCTGGTAAGTACAAAACCTTTCCTTGAAAAGTTATTATTTTTCTTATTGTATTGTTCAAGCACAAGATGACACCTAGTACCAATCTTGATGAGAAGCTTGAAGGTGTTGATAACTTTCGAGCATGGAAGTACAGAGTGATGCTCATTCTAGAAGAGAATGATCTAGAAGATTGTGTAAAAGAAGTTCCAGAACCTAATGAAGATGAGGCCAAAGAAAAGTACAAAAAGAACCTAGTGAACGTGATGAATCATTGTTGATTATGTTAAGGATCATTTGATCCCACATGTCTCATCATTGACAACTCCCAAGCAAATATTTGAAGCCTTATCTCAATTGTATGAAGGAAAGAATATCAACCAGAAGATGAACTTGAGAACACAAGTCAAGAATGTGAAGATGCAAAGTTCAAATACTATCCAATTATATTTCACAAGAGTGCCTTAAATAAAAAAAACAACTTGAAGCCATTGGAGACACAATCGAAGAAGCTGAGTTGGTCATGACTACATTGAATGGTCTCCCTAGATCTTGGGAATAATTCATTGAGGGTATATGTTCAAGAACAAGGATAACAAGTTTTAGCATACCGTGGGAGGATTGTACTCAGGAAGAAGCTAAATTTGTAGCAAGAGAAGATAAACTAGGTGATGAAGAAAATCAAGCCATGGTAGCACCTACCAGAAAAGGAAAGAGCAAGAAGGAAGTTCACTCACATAAGAAATATCATGGATTACAAAAGACTCACAATTTCAAGAAGGATTTCTCAAATTACAGATGCTTCATTTGTCAGAAGATGGAACACATTACCATAAATTGTCCCAACTCCAAAGGTCAGGTCAGAAAAGGAAAGTATAAAAGACATCATGCTTATGTCGCAGAAGATGATGAACATGATCATGAGAAAACCAAAGAAGAAGGATCAAGTAAAGAATATGTTTTGATCTCAACTCTTACAAGTACACTCACTCATGGAAGTGACACATGGCTTATTGATAGTGGTGCTTCTAATCACATTATTGGTTATAAGGAATCTCTCTCAGATCTAGTTCAAAAAGATTCACCTTAGAAGGTGAATCTAAGTGATGACTATCAGTACCCCATTAAAGGAGTAGGAGAAGCATCCTACAAGCTAGACTCCTGAAAACCTATGAAGATGAAGGATGTGTTGTATGTACATGGTTTAAAGAAGAATATCCTTTCTATCTCAGCTTTAGATGAGAAAGGATTCATAGTTTATTTCAATGATGGTGAAGTCCTCATGTGGCCTATAGGAAAATATATTGATGATGTTGTAGTGATTGGTGTCCAAGAAGGAGGATTATACAAGTTAAAGGGCCACTCAGTTTCAGCGCTAGTACATAGTATAGTTACTCCAAGTGAACTATGGCATAGAATATTTGTTCATATACATTACAAAGCCCTATCGATTGTGAGCAAGATGGTGATAGGTTTGCCAGAAATCCAAGTGGAACATGAACGCATATGCAAAGGATGCACACAAGGAAAGAATGTGAAGAAACCATTTCCAAGTAGCGATAACAAATCCAAAGGATTCTTGGACATTATACATTCAGACATGTGTAGACCAATGTTAGCTGCTTCACTTAGCAGGTATGTATACTATGTTTCATTTATTGATGATTTCTCACGTAAAACTTGAATTTACTTTTTGAAAGCTAAAAGTGAATTATTCAACAAGTTCAAAGAGTTTAAGGCACTTGTTGAAAACTTGTCTGAAAAGAAGATAAATATTTTGAGATCAGATAATGGAGGAGAATTCACTTTAGATGAATTCAAGGCATTCTGTAAGGAAATTGGGATTAAGAGGGAGCTCTCTACTCCCTACAATTTTCAATAGAATGATGTGGCAAAAATAAAGAACCATACAATCATGGAAGCAGTGAAGGCCATGATTCATGATCAAAACTTACCAATGCATCTATGGGAAAAAGCAGTCGAGACTATTGTGTATGTGCAGAAAAGAAGTCCCCACAAAGTACTTGGGAACAAGACACCAGAAGAGATGTTTACAAGTGAAAATCCAGAGGCCAGCCACTTGAGGATATTTGGTTGTCCAGTATATGTGCATGTCCCCAAGGACAAGAGATCGAAGTTGGACCCTTTAGGAAATAAGGGTATATTTGTTGGATACAGTGAGACATTGAAGGCATACAGAGTTTACATCCCTGGTCATTGTTAGATTGAGACTAATAGAGATGTCACCTTCGATGAGGATGCAGCTTTCGATAGATCAAGACAAAATCATTCAGATGAGATTCATGATGAGGAGCTTGAATCTCCCAGAATTACATATATAGATGCATGTGATGATGTTGTACTAGAAGATCATGATATGGAAGAACCAAAGATACCTGCAGACTCATCCTGGGAGATGAATACCAAGAAGAGAAGACCATCTTGTGCTCAATAAATTATTTAGGATGGAGAGAAGTATGGTTCTATAGATGGATCCTTTAGAGAAAGAAAGAGATCATGACCTTACTCTAGCTATGTAGCATTGCTAAGTGACATCATTGATGTTGAGCCTACCAGTTATAAAGAGGATACAAAGAAGAAAGAATGGAAGGATGCCATGGTTGAAGAGTATCAGTCTATTGTAAAGAATGATGTTTGTAATGTGGTTTCGAGACCGAAAGAGAAGACAGTTGTAATTTCCAAGTGGATTTACAAGACAAAACATTTAGTAGATGGAAGCATCGAGAAATACAAGGAAAGGTTCGTAGCACATGGTTTCTCCCAGAAAGAAGGAATAGATTATGAGGAGACATTTTCTCATGTGGCGAGATACACTTCAATTAGAGATATACTTGCAATAGTTGTAGTAAAGAAGTGGAAGGTATACCATATGGACGTGAAAACAAATTTTCTAAATGGTGTAATAGAAGAAGAAGTGTATTTGGATCAGCCACAAGATTTTGAGACACATGAAAATCAAACACATGTGTGCAGATTGAAGAAAGCCTTGTATGTGTTAAAGCAAGCACCCAGAGCATGGTATGGTAGAATTGATAGCTTCTTGATGATATTGGGCTTTAACAAGAATAAAGAAGATTCCAACCTATACTTCAAGCTTGTGGATGGTGGACCAGTGATATTATTATTGTATGTGGATGACCTGTTCCTAACAGGAAACGCGAATCTCATCACTAAAAGCAAGAGGAAGCTTTTTCAGAGTTCGATACGAAAGACATCGATATGATGCATTACTTCTTAGGTCTAGAGGTATGGCAGAGACCAAGTGAGATTTTTCCTTAACCAAGGAAAATATGTTGTAGAGATTCTGAAGAGATTCGAAATGATGGATTGTAATGCCATGCCTACATCGATGGTGACAAATATGAAGTTGTTGAGTGATACATCTTCAGAGATAGTGGATTCCACCATTTAGAGATAGATGATTGGTTCGTTGATGTACTTAACAAACACGAGGCTAAATATATGTTTTGCGGTGAACACATTGAGTTATTATATAGTTGAGTCAAGAAGTGTTCACTTGGTTGCAGCAAAACATGTGATGAGGTACCTGAAGGGTACAATTGATTATGGAATCAGATATGATTCAAATTGTGAGATAAGCCTACAAGGATTTACTGATTCAAATTGGGCTGGTAGTGTTGCAGACCGGAAGAGTACATCTGGATGTTGCTTCAGTATGGGATCATCCATGATCTCATGGTTCAGTAAGAAGCATACTAGTGTGGTGCTCAATACAACTAAAGCAGAGTATATAGCAGTGTGTTCAACTAGCAGCAAACCAATGTGGCTTCAGAAGCTTCTTGCAGGATTGTTTGATCTCAAGTTAGAGGCGACTTGTATTTGGTGTGACAACCAAAGTAATGTGAAGTTGACAGAGAACCCAGTGTTCCATGACAAGTCCAATCATATCGAGATCAGGTACCATTATATCGGATATATGGTACAGAGGGGATCAGCAGTGAAGCTCCAGTATGTCGCTACAGATGAGAATATAGTTGATGTGTTTACCAAGCCTCTGTCGAGAGTGAACTTTGTGTACTTCAGAGACAAGCTCGGTGTGGTCCAGAAGAATGTCCCTAGTAAGAGAGAGTGATGAGTTACAGTTGCAATCTAGGGCAGTAGCTTCAACATGTGGCAGAAGCAACAGGTGGTCATTCAGGGGCAGGTTACGACTACTCCAGTGAAAAATTCTGGTACGTCGAGTTACTGCTACTCCAGTGAAAAATTCTGGTACGCAGAGGGTTACTCCAGTAAAAAAGTATGATACGCCGAGTTACTGCTACTCTAGTGAAAAATTCTGGTATGCAGAGGGATAATCCAATGAAAAAGTATGGTATGCCAAGTTATTGCTACTCCAGTGAAAAAGTATGGTACGCAAGTTATTGACTGTGGCACTAGTCAGCATGATCTCACACAAGGTCAATAGATGCCATGACTTCAGGGCTGGTTAGTTACCCGAATTTTTAAGCTGGTGGGCCAACCAATGTGGTTGGAGGTGTTTCCTAGCCTTGGTCTAGATATGTAGTGTGTGTGCACTACATCGCCTAATCCTCGTGATTAGATTCCTGGTCATTGTGGACCAGTTGCCTGGTGTGCCAACTAGAGGTTACTAGTTCATTGTGGAACTAGATGCCAGATTATGTGTGAGATAGCGAGTGAAAGCCCCATGATGACATAAATCCCAGATGGATGATGAGACCCTGAATGTTGATGTGGTTACAAAACTTCTTCAATATAGATTCGTGGAAATTCAACAAGTCAATGGTCAAGTATACAAAAGAGCAAAAGCAGTTGTGATGATCGTGCCAAAAGAATACCTTCCTTGCTAAGAGGGAGTGTTGAAGTTTAAGTAACTTCAGAAGATATTCTTATGATATTCATATTGTATTTAACCAATACAAAACCCTAAATAATAATATTATATTATATTTGTTAAGTTGGCTCTATTGTGCTTTTGTGAAAGTCGGCCCTATTTTTCCTTAACAAATCAATTGTAAATTAGAAAGATAAAGTGGGCATTTTGGCCCTGAACTAATTTCTAGGGGGCACAACTTGTATTTATAAGAGGTTAGGCACCTCACTTAAAGAACACACAACAAGCTCTCTCACGCAGAAAAGTGCACAAGTCTGAGAGAGTGACGCAACAACAGAGGAAGGATGATGTAGCTACAGAGGAAGGGTGTTCTGGTGAAGGGTTTTTGGTTATATGTTGGAGGACTATCTTGGTCTAGTGGTGCACTACTCTATTATGGTTAGGGTTTTCTGGTTTATCTTCTATTTGGTGAGATCTCTCTTGAGAGAGACATTTTACTTGTTGAAGAATCTATATTGAAGAAGCTTTGTTGGGTTTTCTCCCCCACTAGGGTTTCCCAAGATAAATCTTGTGTATATTGTGGATGTCTTTCTTTCAGTGATCCTTATGCATGTAGTTATTGTTTTAATCGTCTAATGTTAAAGAATACATAACACACTTAACTACTTAAGAAGAATTTTAAAACATGTGGTTGGCCTTGTTTAGAAGAGAATAAATTATTCTTGAAACCAAGAGGAGTTCATTCAGGTATTCCCCTTTAGTATTTCTAGAGCATCATACATATTTAATTATTATTCAGTCATATAACATTTTATTCTATTTAACAAATGCAACCACATACATGTTTAGTTATTATCTAGTCATATAACCTTTTATTCTCTTTGACAAATTCAAGTTTGAAGAGAAACCACCTCTACGATCCATAAGGAATTTCCATCAAGCTAATCATTTGCTTCTCTCGCCTCATATTGTTTTCCTTCATTGCCGTGTATACCATTTCAATTGTTTCTCTAACATATTTCAATTTCAACTAAAGCCTACCCTAGAATAGCTTAGCCTAGCCTAGACCATCCTAGCCTAGCCTGGCCTAACCTATCCTAGCCTTGCATATCGTACTCTAGCCTAACCTAGCCTACTCTAACCCATCATATCCTACTCTAACATAGCCTATCCTATCCTACTCTAGCTTAACCTACCTTAGCTTAAATCTTAGCCTAGCCTAACCTAACTTAGCCTAGCCTAACTTAACCTAGCCTAGCCTAGCCTCTTCTAGCTTAGCCTACTCTAGATTAGCCTCCTCTAGCATAACCTGTTCTAGCTTAGCCTACTCTAACTTAGCCTAGAGTAGTCAAGCGTAGCCTATCCTATCCCACCCTATTATATCCCACCCTAGATTTTCCTACTCTAGCCTAGCCTATCACAACCCATCCTAGCCTATCCTAACTTACTCTAGCCTAGCCTAGCCTCTCCTAGCCTAGCATAATCTACCCTACCCTAGCCTATCCTATCCTAGCCTACTCTAGCCTAGCCCATCCTAGTCTATCCTAGCCTACTCAATTCTACTCTAGCCTACCCTAATCTACCCTAGTCTTTCTTAGCCTACTCTAGCCTAGCCTAACATACCATAGCATATCCTAGCTTAGCCTAAACTAGCCTAGTCTATCTTATCCTACTATAGCCTAACCTAGCCTAGACTAGCCAAGCCTACTCTAGACTAGCATAGCCTAGCATAACCTAACCTAGCCTACAATACCCTACCCTACTCTAGCCTGGCCTATCCTAGCATAACATAACATAACATAACCTAGCCTAACCTAACCTAGCCTACTCAAGCCTATCTTAGCCTAGCCTAATGTAGCCTACCCTAGTTTAGATTAACCTCGCTTACTCTAGCATATGCTACTCTATCCTAGCCTAGCCTACTTTAGCCTACCTTAGCCTAGCCTACCCTAGCCCAACTTAGCCTACCCTATCCTAGCTTGGGCTAGAATAGCTTAGACTACTCTAGCCTAGCCTAGCCTAGCTTGGCCTAGCCTAGTCTAGCTTAGCCTAGCCTAGCCTAGCTTAGCCTAGCCTAACCTACTCTAGCTTAGTCTAGCCTACTCTTGCTTAGCCTACTCTATCCTAGCCTATCCTAGGTTAACCTACTCTATCTTATAGCCTACACTAGCCTATCCTAGCCTATTCTAGCCTAGCCTAGCCTACTCTAGCCTAGCTCATCCTAGCTTAGCCTAGCTTGGCCTACTCTAGTCTACTCTAGGCTATCCTAGCCTGCTCTAGCCTAGCCTGCTCTAGCCTAGCCTAGTCCAGCCTATCCTAGTCTAGCCTAGTCTATCCTATCCTAGCCTAGCCTAACCTAGCCTAGCCTAGCCCAACCTAGCCTATCCTAGCCTACTTTAGCTTGATTTAGCCTAGCCTAGACTAGCCTATCCTATCCTACTCTAGCCTAGCCTAGCTTAGTCTAGCATAGCCTAGTCTAGCCTACTCTAGCTTATACTACTCTATCCTAGCCTAAACTATCCTAGTCTAACCTACTCTAACCTAGCCTAGCATAGCCTATCCTACTCTAGCCTTGCCTAGTGTAACCTATCCTACTCTGACCTAGCCTACTTTGGCATAACCTAGCCTACTCTAGCCTAACCTAGCCTACTATAGCCTACTCTATCTTACTCTATCCTAGCCTAGCCCAGCCCAGCCCAGCCTAGCCTAACCTAGCCTAGCCTAGCCTAGCCTAGCATAGCCTACTCTAGCTTGATCTAGCCTAGCCTAGACTAGCCTATCCTATCCTACTCTATCCTAGCCTATCTTAGTCTAGCGTAGCCTAGCCTAGCCTACTCTAGCTTATTTTACTCTATCCTAGCCTACACTATCCTAGTCTAGCCTACTCTAAACTAGCCTAGCATGGCCTATCCTACTCTAGCCTTGCCTAGCGTAGCCTATCCTACTCTGGCCTAGCCTACTTTGGCCTAGCCTAGCCTACTCTAGCCTAACCTAGTCTACTCTAGCCTACTACTATCCTATCTTAATCTACCATACCTTAGCTTAGTCTAGCCTAACCTATTATACTCTAGCCTACTCTAGCTTAGCCTACTCTTGCCTACTCTAGCTTAGACTAGCCTAACTTACTCTATCCTAGCCAGACCTAGCCTACTCTAGTCTACTCTAGCCTATTCTACAGTAGCCTAGCCTACTTTATCCTATACTAGCCTAGCTTACTCTAGCTTAGCAAGCCTACACTATCTTGGCCTAACCTACTCTAGCGTAGCCTACTCTAGCTTGGCCTAACCTACTCTAGCATAGCCTACTCTAGCCTAGCCTACTCTAGCCTAGCCTAGGTTAGCCTACTCTAGCCTACACTAGGCTAGCCTATCATCGCATGGACCAGCCTAGCCTAATAGCTTAGCCTAGCCTATTCTAGCCTACCCTAGACTAACCTAGCATGCCTTACCCTAGCCTACTCCAACCTACTCTAGCCTAGCCTAGCTCAACCTACTCTAGGCTACCCTAGCTCAATCTTATCTAGCTTAGCCTAACTTAGCCTGGCCTTGTTGGGTATATGTTATATTCTTTGCATGTGTGTGTGTGGGCACGTCAAATTCGACAACTGCGTCTGACAATCCCTCTAGTAGTGCTCTTTGTGTCGTGTGCACCGAGCGCTTCCTAGGGGAGTTCTAGTGGGGGCCAAGTATGGCTCCCCCTGGTTATGCGCAGTGTTCGGGGCAGTGCCCCGAATTTTTTTTGGGGGTGGTTTTTGCTATTTTTAGCGGTTTTCTAAATTAATATCGGATTAAGGGATTAGAGTTTTGGTATCTACGAAATACCTAAAAACATTGTATATATTGTATGGTGAATGGTGAAATTTGATATAATGAAAATAAGAAAGGTTTTCCCCGGTTGAAGGTTTCTGGTATAAATCTCTGTGTACTATGTGTATGAGCCATTGATTAATTTCTATTTTGCTTAAGAATCTATATGCATTTTTTTACTTCACAGGTTTAAAACTTACATGGGGTATCAGAGCTCATTTTTGGCTTCAGAGGGATGCCTTTGTTGTTGAGGGTTTGGCTCGGTCTTGATAGATCAAATTTATCTTGGGTCTGTGATAAACCTGCGTTTAGTGGGAGCTTTTGCAGTGGATATTCGAGTGTAGAAAGAGGAATGGTGAGCTCTTCAAGAATAGAGATAGAGAAGTTCAACGGTAAAAAAATTGAACTATGGAAGCTCAAGATGGAGGACCTTCTTGTAGATAAAGAAAAATTGATCGTTGTGGATCCTGGTACACATCCTACTGGTACGCAATTTACTAGCACACAGTCAACTGGTACACAACCTACTAGTACACCACCTAGTGGTATGTCGAAGGAAGATTGGGAGAAGTTGGATAGAAGAGCAAGGAGTACTATTCGACTCTGCCTGGAAGATTCGGTGTTGTTGAATGTCTTGGGAGAATCTACAACCAAGGAACTATGGGATAAGTTAGGGAAGTTGTATCAATCAAAGTCCTTGGTAAACAAGTTGTTTCTTCGAAAGAAAATGTATCATCTTAGGATGGAAGACGGAGATTCTGTGACAGAACATCCAAATGCCTTTAATACTCTGATAAGTCAACTTGTCTTTGTTAATATTACAATTGCAGAAGAAGATAAGTGTATTACTTTGTTATGTTCTTTGCCAGACTCTTGGGATAATCTGGTTGTAGCAATTGGTAGTACCACTCAATCTACATTGAAGTATGAGGATGTAGTTGCATCCTTGTTAT
>ML782042.1:40616-59652 GCA_009831015.1 Picea engelmannii
GTATTATGTTTCATTCATAGATGATTTCTCAAGGTACACATGGATTTATTTTCTTAGAAAGAAATATGAGGTATTTGATAAATTTAAAGAGTTTAAGGCTCTGGTAGAAAATCAGACAAAGAAGAAAATAAAGGTATTGAGAATAGATAATGGTGGAGAATTTTAAGGAAATGAATTCGAAGATTCTATAAGAAGTGTGGTATAGCAAGGCAGAAGAATACTCCATACACTCCACAACATAATGGAGTTGCAGAAAGGATGAGCATGACACTGATGGAAAAAGAAAGGAGCATGCTCAGCGGTGCCGAGTTAGGAAAGGAACTCTGGGCAAAGGCAGTGGGTACAGCATGTTACCTGGTCAATCAATCACCTTCATCAACATTGGATGAAAAAACTCCAAACGAGGTATGGACTGAAAATAAACCCTCTCTTCAACATCTTAGAGTGTTTGGTTGTGATGCTTATGTACATGTTTCAAAGGAAAATAGGAGTAAGCTAGATAAAAAAAAACTGAAAAAGTGTATCTTTATTGGTTATAAAGATGGTGTGAAAGGTTATAAGCTTTGGAACCTAGAAACTAAGAAGATTTTTTACAGTCAAGATGTTGTTCTTAGAGAGGTAAAAGATGTGTCCAAATATGAATTCCTACCAAGGAAAGACGAACCTGAGAAAACAGAGCTAGAGTTGGATGATGCAAAATCTGAATCATCTAAAGAAGATGAAGCAAAAGAATAAGAAGACGAACCTCATACCCCAGTATTGAGGAGATCAATGAGAGAAAGAAGGCAACCAGAAAGGTATAGTCCACCTAATTTCCGTTCCATTTTTGCTTTATCTATTACTGATGATGATCCAAGAACTGTCAGGGAAGCAGTGAACTCAGAGAATAGTAAACTCTGGAAGAAGGTCATGGTTGAATAAATGGATGCCTTGGATAAGAATGAGGCATGGGATATAGTTGAGTTGCCAACTCGAAGAAAATATGTTGGTAGCAAATGGTTGTTTAAGAAGAAGTTTAATGTAGAAGGAATAGTGGAGAAATACAAAGCTCGGTTAGTAGAAAAGGGTTATTCTCAGGTAGAGGGAATTGACTTTGGTGAGATTTTTTCTCCTGTTGCTAAATTAACTTCTATTAGATTTGTTTTATCTATTGTTGTTGCTCTTGATCTTAAAGGGGAACAGATGTATGTGAAGACAACATTCCTACATGGGGATCTGGAAGAAGAAATCTACATGAAGAAGCTAGAAAGCTTTGTAGTAAAGGAAAAGAAAGAGTTGATCTGTAAGCTAAAGAAGTCACTATATGGTCTGAAGCAATCACCTAGGATGTGGTACCAAAATTTTGACACATACATCCTTGGATTGGGATTTTTGAGAAGCAAGGTTGATCACTGTGTATATTCCAAGAAGGTTGGTAATCACTTTATTTATGTAGTGTTGTATGTTGATGACATGTTGTTGGTAGGAAATAACATGGATGTTATCAAGGAGGTGAAATCACAGCTATCCTCCAAATTTGACATGAAAGATATCGGTGCTACTAACTTCATTTTGGGAATGGAAATTAAAAGAAATCGTGCAAACATGAAACTCTGGTTGAATCAGAGAAAATATGTTGAGATGATATTGCAGATGTTTAATATGCATGGAAGTAAACCGGTCAAGGTTCCTATTCCTATAGGTGTAAAGTTATCAGTAGATTAGTGTCCCAAGACACAGGAAGAAGAAGAGAACATGTCCCATGTTCCATATGCCAGTGCAGTTGGCAGTTTGATGTATGCAATGGTTTGTACTAGACCAGACATTGCACATGCAGTGAGATTTTTGAGCAGGTATATGTCAAAACTAGGGAAGGAGAATTGGACAACAATAAAGAGGGTCTTCAGGTATTTGCATGGCACTACCAACTATGGATTGTGCTACCAAGGAAGACCAGGATTGGACAGAGTGGTGGACATACATGGCTTTGTTGATGCAGACTGGGTTGGAGATCTGGATCGCAAAATATCTACAAGTGGGTATGTGTTTAACCTATTTGGAGGAGTAATCAGTTGGATGAGAAAAATATAGGCTATAGTGGCACTCTCAACTACAGAAGCTGAATACATGGCAGCCACTCATGCAAGGAAGGAAGCAGTATGGTTACAAAGATTGTGTTTGGGTATTGGGTTGGTACAACAGGCAGTGAGATTAGATTGTGACAGTTAGAGTGGAATCTTCCTGGCAAAGAACCCAACTTATCATTTGAAGACAAAGCATATTGATATTCAGTATCACTTTATGAGAGACATGGTTGAGGAAAAGAAGGTGTTGCTGGAAAATGTTGAATCTTTGAATAATGTTGCAGATTTATTGACAAAGTCTGTGAGTACATAAAAGTTCTCCTAGTGTAGAGTAACAATGGACATTGTTGCCCTGGATTGTTGACTATATAATCATGTGGACCCCTGGATGCAAAGAAAACAACAAGTGGGAGAATGTTGAGTATATGTTATATTATTTTCATGTGTGTGTGTGGGCGCGTCAGATTTGACAACTGCGTCTGACGATCCCTCTATTAGTTCTCTTTATCTCATGTGCGTCGGGCGCTTCTAATCCTAGCCTATCCTAGTCTAGCCTAGACTACTCAATCCTACTCTAGCCTACCCTACTCTACCCTAGTCTATCTTAGCCTAGTCTGGCCTAGCCTAACATACCATAGCATATCCTGGCTTAGCCTAAACTAGCCTAGTCTAGATTATCCTACTTTAGCCTAACCTAACCTACTCTAACCTAGACTAGCCAAGCCTACTCTATCCTAGCATAACCTAGCCTAACCTAACCTATCCTACCATACCCTACCCTACTCTAGCCTAGCCTAGCCTAACATAACATAACATAACATAACCTAGTCGAACCTAACCTCGCCTAGTCAAGCCTATCTTAGCCTACCCTAACATATCCTAACCTAGTTTAGCTTAACCTTACTTACTCTAGCATATGCTAATCTATCCTATCCTAGCCTACTTTAGCCTACCCTACCCTACCCTAGCCCAACTTAGCCTAGCCTAGCCTAGACTACTCTAGCCTAGCCTAGCCTACTCTAGCCTAGCCTGGCTTGGCCTAGCCTGCCTTGGCCTAGACTAGTCTAGCTTAGCCTACTTTAGCTTAGCCTAGCGTAGTGTAACTTAGCCTAGCCTAACCTACTCTAGATTAGTCTAGCCTACTCTTGCTTAGCCTACTCTATCCTAGCCTATCCTAGGCTAGCCTACTCTAGCTTAGCCTACACTAGCCTAGCCTAGCCTAGCCTACTCTATCCTAGCTCATCCTAGCCTAGCCTATCTTAGTCTAGATTAGCCTACTCTAGCCTAGCTTGGCCTACTCTATCCTACTATATCCTAGCCTAGCCTACTCTATCCTAGCCTAGCCCAACCTAGCCTAACCTAGCCTAGCCCATCCTAGCCTAGCCTAGCCTAACCTAGCCTAGCTTATTCCAACCTAGCCTACTCTAGTTTGATCTACCCTAGTCTGGACTAGCCTATCCTATCCTACTCTAACTTAGCCTAGCCCAGCCCAGCCTAACCTACTCTAGCTTGATCTACCCTAGCCTAGACTAGCCTATCCTATCCTATGCTAGCCTAGCCTAGCCTACTCTAGCTTAGCTTAGCTTATCCTACTCTATCCTAGCCTAAACTAGCCTAATCTAGCCTACTATAACCTAGCCTAGCATGGCCTATCCTACTCTAGCCTTGTCTAGCCTAGCCTATCTTACTCTAGCCTAGCCTACTTTTGCCTAGCCTAGTCTATTCTACTCTAACTTATCCTACTCTATCATTCTACTATCCTATCCTAGTCTACCCTACCCTAGCCTACCCTAGCTTAGCCTAGCTTATTCTACTCTAGACTACCCTAGCCTACTCTAAATTAGCCTACTCTTTCCTACTCTAGCTTATACTAGCCTAATTTACTCTAGCCTAGCCTAGCCTACATTAGCCTAGCCTAATTTATCCTAGACTAGCCTAGCCTACTCTAGCTTATCAAGCCTATACTATCCTAGCCTAACCTACTCTAGTGTAGCCTACTCTAGCCTAGTCAAATCTAGCCTAGCCTACTCTTGCATAGCCTACTCTAGCCTACTCTTGCATAGCCTACTCTATCTTAGCTTAGGTTAGCCAACTCTAGCCTACAATAGCCTTGCCTATCATCACCTAGACCAGCCTAGCCTAGCCTACTCTATCCTACACTAGACCAACCTAGCATGCCCTATCCTAGCCTACTCCAACCTACTCTAGCCTACCCTAGCATACTCTAGTCTAGCCTAACCTAGCTTAGCTTACTCCAGGCTACCCTAGATCAGCCTTTTCTAGCCTAGCCTAGCCTAACTTAGCCTGGCTTAGCCTAGCCTACTTTAGCTAGGCCTACTCTAACCTAGCCTAGCCTAGCCTAATCTACTCTAGCCTAGCCCGACCTAGACTAGCCCAGACTACTCTATCATATCCTAGCCTGGCCTACTCTATCCCAGTCTATCATAATCTAGCCTAGCCTACTCTAGCTTAGCCTGCTCTATCCTAGCCTAGCCTACCCTAATCTACTATACTCTAGCCTGCTCTAGCCTAGTCTATTCTAGCCTACTGTAGCATATCCTACTCTAATCAACATACTCTAGCTTACTCTACTCTAGCCTACTCTAGTTTACTCTAACCTACTCTAGCTTAGCTCAGCCTACTTTGTGCTAGCCTACACTAGCCTAACTTATTCTAGCCTACACTAGCCTAACCTATTCTAGCCTACTCTAGTCTAGCCTATCCTATTCTACTCTAGCCTAGCCTAGCCTAGCCTTAGCCTATCCTATCTTACTCTAGCCTACCCTAGCATAATCTAGCTTAGCCTACTCTTTTCTATTGTAGCCTATAAGCCTAGCATAGCCTACTCTAATCTACTCTAGCATAGCCTACTTTATCCTAGACTAGCCTAGCCTACTTTAGCCTAGTCTAGCATAGCCTACTCTAGCCTAGTCAACTCTAGTCTGGCCTACTCTGGCTTAGCCTACTCTAGCATAGGCTAGCTTAAGCCTAATCTAGCCTACTCTAGCCTACCCTAGCTTACCTTTTCTAGCTTAACCTAGCCTAGCCTACTCTGGCCTAGACCAGCCTAGCATACTCTAGCCTAGCCTAGCCTCGCCTACTCTAGCCTAGCCTAATCTACTCTAGCCTAGCCTAGTCTACTCTAGCCTAGACTGCTCTACTACCCTACCCTACTCTACCATACTCTAACTTACTCTAGCCTAGCCTACTTTAGCCTGGCCTTCTCTAATTGAGCATGCTCTAGCCTAGCCTAGCCTACGCTACTATACCCTACTCTAGCCTACACTAGCCTAGCCTATTCTACTCTAGCCTAGCCTATCCTAGCTTAGCATTTAGAGTCTACCCTACTCTAGCCTACTATATCCTAGCCTAACCTAATCTAGCCTAAAGTTGTAAGAATTCATGTATATATATGTAGTTGAGACATTTAATAAACACACATTCAAATTCAATCTAAAAAACATTCACATTATACTTTAATTTTAAAATATAAATTTAGGTAAATAAACGTTGTTACTTTATATTATATAAATATAAACATTCTTTCATTACACATTATATAATTTTAATTAAACAAGTACATCATACTACATTGTATGATTAATAAAATATAATGTAGAACTTAATAAAATATTAATTATCTAAAATTCAAAATTATTTAAAAAATAAGTTAAATTATATTATATTAATAAAAAAAAATGGTTGTAAATTATATCCATTTAATAGGGAAAAGATGTTAAAGGAAACTAAATTTATAGAATTCAATAACATAATGTAATATATAAATGATAAAATATGGATAAAAATATATTTATACCTAACTTATAAACTCAAAATCATTTTAAAAGAGTCAATTAAACTACAATGATAGGAAGGGATCCAATGATATTTAGAAAAATAAGTTTTTTTTAATTTATTTTAATTAAATTAATTGTATTATTAAAATTGGCTTATGTTTAACATTGAAAACGATGGAAAAAATTAAAATCAACTGTAAAACTAAAAGTAATAGTTAGTCAACTCCAAATGGATTGCCATAGTCCCGTTGCTTTGAGCAGGGACTAATAACATAAAAAAAGGAGACAAGTAAAATTAAACTACATCCATGAAAAACTAATTTAGTAAACAAAATCATTTTATGAAAAAATGATTTAATAAACAAAAACATTTTAAGAGAGTATATTCATGGAAGAACTAAATTTAATAATATAGAGACTAATGGATAGACAAAACTATATACACAGGAAGATTAAACTTAATAAACACACAGTAGGGTAAAACTATACTACAGCTAGACTAACAACATGAAGAAACTACAGTCCGAAACTGGAAACTAAATTTATGGTGTGATATGACATGATGGATGGATGATGCATGGAAGCTCTCCTAATGCCGATTCACTTCCCATAAATGCTAAAAGACCGTTGAAACGAATGGGATGGTTGAATAAACTAATAATAGGAAAACTGTAATGATTTTGTTTATTATTAGTGACAGAATTAAGAGAAAGAAAGCTGGACATGGGATTGGAGAAATCAACAGAAATAAAAATGGCCATATTATCACTGAAATAATAGGACAAGGGCTTGTGAGAGTAAATGTACTTTCAATGGAATCCCCGCATTTACTGGGAGAGAGCGCTGATCATTATTTCCAATTAGAGTTTTCTAAAATTTTGACAGAATGAAAGTAAGGTTATGCATGATGGACAGATACATTAAAATTGTTGAAATCAATTTAAAAAAAAAACATGGCATTTGTGAGAGCAGAGAAGACCAGAGGGCAAAGGAAATAATGATAGAATATACCTGAAATATAAAGAAGCCATTATTGAGAGAGAACAATAACCCTTGACCAGCTCAATCACCCTTTCTTTAAAGTTGTTTTCTCCAACAGAGGATGATCAAAATCCAATTTCCGCCTCCTCTATCACACACATGACATGGGCAGGCACATGCACAGGCACAGACCGAAACGCCTAGCCTCGCAGATATACCGGACCAGACAAAAGATAGGCTTAGGCACAGGCACAGACCGAAACGCCCAACCTTGCAGATATACCGGACCAGAAAAAAGATAGAGGATGAAGAAGAAATGTGAATTTTCTGTAAGATTTTGACAATATATATACTTCATTTCAACGGATACATTGGCCTCCCCTCGCTCATGAACAAATGAAGGAAAATTTCAAAATTGGTCTACCGCACCACATCAAAAAAGATGGTAAAACCAAAAAGCGCTCTCATGCTTTTTGTTTTTCAATTTTTTTGGATTCCTTTTTCAATTTTTTTGGATTCCTGCCTTTTCAAATGTATCTATTAACCCCGATTTACCATAAGTTTGTGAATTCTACTATGTATCTATTAGCCCCGATTTTCCATAAATTTGTGAATTCTTCATATTCTCAAAATCTGTTAGCCCTGATTTACCATAAACTTTTTAACTCTTCAAATTCTCTTTTGATTTTGTAAAAAGTCTCATGTAAATATCCAATTTTTTGGTTTTTTTTGGACAGAGGTTTATTGAACATATATGGACGAATAGAGACAAAATTGAGATGTTGAAGTGGAATTGTAACTCAAAGTTGTTCACTGCATTGTTGAGATATGAAGAGTGGTATAACATCTAAATTTGAGGTTTCAGTAATTATCACTGGCATCTGAAACAAAAATGGAGGTAATTACCACTGATATCTGAACAAGTTTATGTTTGCAAGGAACCCAGAAAGATCGATGCAGGGTATCTATTGGACTGCACATGGATTAGATCACTTTGTAAACTTTTGTTGGAGCAGTGTTGTTTGTGACAAATTTACAGCCTCTGTGATTGATAGTTTGAATGTGCTTGTCACACCACTATCTTAATTTCTTGTGCCTCCTCCCACATTTCTCTTCAATCTGAAGTTTCAGTGTACTGTCCAGTGTGGCTTTCACTTCTATAGGCTCAGAGAATCATTTGGCTATCCAATGGAAATTTAAGTATGGTGAAATCTACAAATAAGGATATTTGGGATCAGCTGGAAGGCCCTTTATATGCAACTGCAAATGTCGATACAGACAAACTTCTTAAAACCGAGAGTTGGGCGACCTCAGGCATCTCACATGGCTACAATCCTATATTCTCCTCGTTGTAATGCATTGTAATGCATCGTGATGGTGATCAGGATTCTGTATATTCAGGCTTTTGGTGGTGATTTGGCTTGTGTTATTAGGCTTGTGACCATTAGAGAAATCTTGGTGACATTGTTTCAAGCACATCAAAAGAGGGAATACTTATGGCACCTACGGAACTGTATAAAGAAAACAATTTAAATTTGAAGGGTCTTTTGTCATGTTACTCTTGGATGCATGCTATTCCTGTTTATAATTATGTAAATTTGAAGGCCTTGATATTTGAACAAGATGAAGATGGAAGATTTTATAATTATGTAAATTTGAAGGCCTTGATATTTGAACAAGATGAAGATGGCAGATTGCAGGTGAAAGTGAATAGTGGGATATTTCTAGTACTAGTGCTAGTTTTGCATTTTATGCAAGTGCTGCAAGCAAGATACAATAAGTGATAACTCATCTTATTTACTTCACGAGAAAGGACCTGTTCTTTGTCGTAATCATAGATGAAATATTCCTTGGAGAAGAAAGATACAAGAAGGGGTAAGTTATCTTATTTATACCACACGGAAGGACCTGTTCTTTGTGGTAATCATGGATGAAATATTCCATGGAGATGGACCTAATGAGTCCATGGGAAATGGACAGTCACTATTATATTTTGACAACAAGCTCCAAGGTGTGAATAAAATTATCAGGGAAGGAAATTATGATGGGCTTATCATCAATGAGGATGAAGTTGGAGTAATCTCAGAAGCAGTTCTCGGGAACTTGTAAACCATTTATCCATAAAAAATGGTTCTTCTAGCCATTGTTGGAGCTTTGAAATATATGCGTTTCAAAATGCAATTCTTTGGTTAGGTAACATAGGATAAATTACAATGTAGTAGTTTATTTATTTTGTTGGGAATCTTTTGTTGAAACAACCTTTGAGTTTGTATGACAAATAAACAACTTAAGTCATCTGTGGAATTTGTGTACACTTTAAATCACAAAAAGGTTATGAACACATTATAGAAAAATAATTTATTACTATATCTTCAAGACAACAAGATAGAGCCTGGTTCTCAGATCCTTTTGTCAAATATAGATTCTTCCTTAGAACATGGCAATCAAACTACATTTAAGAGGCCTACACTACATTTAAGAGGTCTACACTAGGGACTGGAATTGTAATAAAAAAAGTAAGGTATGGGTTGTTCTATAAGAAGCATAAAGAAAGACACTTGAATAAGAGGTTTCAAAAATCCCCGCGAGGGAATTGTTCCTTTTGAGAAAATTAGCTTGTAATGATCCCCTAAGCTGGAAGAAGCATTTAAAATAATTAATAACTTGTGTGAAGCAGAGATTGCAAATCTGATGAATGATGGAGGTGGTGGTTTTGATAAATCAAATCAAAGTGCAGAAGAAGCTCCTAAACATCTACTTTGGCTGTCAGATCCGGATGTTGTATTCCTTGCAACATCAAGCCTTCATAATTTGCATCTTCCTTATGTTGTTTCCCTGAACTCCCATCATGAATCAATAGAGTTTATTCCTTTTCTACAGAAGCTTGAACACTTCTCCTCCTGTTATGTGTTATACTATAGATTTCACACTTCACAGGTATGAGAGTGCCCTGAAAAAAATTGTTGCAGCAAGAATTCTTATTTTGAGTGCTTGCAACTCATGAAGAGTGATCCAAAAAAAATTTCCACGGCCTTGACATTTGCAAATATGGCAGAAAGAGGTCTTATTTTGGAGGCCAGGGGTGATCATATGTTTAGTGAAGAAAGTTTTGAGGAGGTTTCTATGACATATTGCAGCACTCATTCTTTAAAAAGATAGCTTTAGGGGTCTTTTCTGCAGGTGGTCTACGGAAATAAGAATCAACAATGGATTAGATGCTAAGCATGACAATTGACGAGGCTTCAATTTTAGCCAATGAACTTTGTGAAGAGTTCCAATCTCTAGGAAAGAGAGCAGAGGCTGAAAAAATTGCATTAGAGTACTAAAATGATGTTCAAAATACCATAACCCTACTTGTAACTGCTCTAAAATGGGTAGAGGTTTCAAGCATTGGATTGTATATGACATGTGGAAATTAGTACAATCTTAAGTTAAGCTTGCAGCTATTAAAAGTGAAAATTTACTCATATTGGATTATGAAGAAGATTAGAGAAGGTAGGAAAATATTTAGCACATTATTTGGTTGTACAACGATTATAGCTTTCTGAAACCAAGTTGGAAATGGAGGGTCAAGCAAAGGAAGATGTAGAGGATGATATATTTTTAAAAATGGGCAACAATTTTAGTGGAATGAATGCTTACAAAGTTGGGTATGAAGCTTTTTAGTTGCATTTTTTCAATTGTATAGGCTTCATGTTTTTTGTTACTAAGTTACTTTCTTAACATAAATGATAAAATTGGGTTTTATCTTAATGTGTTGCAATATCAATATGCCATATATTGGCTTCCTTGAACCTTACTGCAATTTTATTTTCAAATTCAATGAGTTTATAATTTGTTATCTGTTATTCTTTGCTCTGTAATATCTATGCTTTACTTGTGATTACTTAATGCTACAAAACTCGATATTACACACCCTTGGATGGTTGCTTCTAATAAGCCAACAACCTAGTTGTTTTAGTTTTTGCAACCTTTGTCTACAATTTATATTATGCAGGGACCTTAGCTGATAATATGGGATGTTTTTTATTGCATTCATTGAGCCTATCTCACACAGACTGAAAAGGTAATAAATAATGGTACACAAACTTTGACAAACAAGTGTTACTGGTTAAGGCCCATTTGATAGTTACTGCCATAATTCCTATATTGGTAAAACTTAATTATTGTGATAGTCTTAATACTATATAAGGGTGAACCGAATATCTTTAATACTGGCGGGGTTTTAGAATCCTACTGACAAGTCATCCAAGGATTATTTCAATGATCTTTGTTTTTCCCACTATTAGAATTTCAATTTATCCTAAATTGGTCATGCTGATGGTTAGCTCACCTAGATTTGGTTCTCTAACCACTGACCAAAGGATCTATAAAAGGTTGCTTTACTACAACTCGATTGCTCCAGGAAGTTAACCTTGCCATTATGAATTATCATGTGTTTAACCAATTGAAAGCTTGTTTTTGTTATGGATATGATAGATTTGATTCTTTGGCTTGTATTAGAAAGATACATGTTGCTGTGAATGTAATATTTTTTCCTGTATGGTGTCTTTATATTGGTTATGACCCTGCCAGTGTTCAAATCTGTAGTTTTATGTAGATCTTATCTTCTATTTCTTTTGTCTTGGACATGTAATAATTCCATGAAATATGAATCTATTTCTAAATCCCTATTCCAAAATATGGGCTTACACCATCATAAAATACAAATCCAAGGCCTATTTAAGTAGCTAATGTAAAATTATCCCCCTTTTGGATAGTGAATGATGTTCCTTGTTATATTCCTTCGAAAGTACTAGGCTTAAATTCTTTGGTAAAAAATGCTCTTGAATCTTTTAATATCATCAACAAATATATTTAACATGACATCAAAAAATTCTATGACTTTCAAAACTCATGGAAAAATATTGCATGATAAAAACTCATGGAGTAAGGAAATACAATCTCTTCTGTCTCAATTTAGATAAGTATAGGAATATCTATAGATAAACATTCTGTTATGTGACTATTGATGCTTTTCATCAATTTGCAGACTGCAATACATCGAGCTTTCGTTTAAATGCTCAGCATATGATCATTTTCAATGAGTTCTCAAAATGCATCAAGAGGGAAGTGCAAGTTTGCATTCCTCTTTCAAAAGATGAGCTTTGGAATTTTAAATGCACTTTATGCAATATTATGGACACACATAATGCAATATTAGTATAATGATAAGATTGACTGTGCACTTCATGTTTCTAGGGAAACTTACTGCAGGCATAAATTTGAACCATAATAGCATAATTTGCCCGAATTGGGGTTTACTGTATGGAAATTTTGAATGCGTATGGAATTCGTCGAACATTCGGCTATGTATGGATATGGGTTCTAAGGATCATCGACCGACTTATAATGTTTGAAAATTTCGGGTTTTGAGGATGTTTGAAAATTCATTATAATGAAGTTATGAATTGTTATAAATATACTCCCCTGCCTTGATACCTCGAATCATGATCCATGGACTCATCAATCCGAAGGCGGAGAATCAAGATCACCCTTGAGAGTCTAATAATCAATGGTATATGATATGTTGTGTTTTAAATTTAAAATATGTTTCAAGTTTTTTTTAATGAATAATCAATGTTACATGAACATCTTCAATGGTTGATGTATATTTTTAAATTTTTTAGAATTTAAAAACTACATGTTTTTAAATTTATAAGTAATTTACTTCTGTATTTTATCCGTACTAGATTTTTTCATTACATATTTTTTCCATATCGAATCAAATTTGTATCTGTATTCGTACTCAAATTATGCTACTATATGATTTGAATCCTCTATCAAGGAAATACTTAGGAACACTAATAATAAAATAGTTAACATATATGAGAGAGAAGGATTGGTGGAAGATTTGCTAATTGTTGTCACTGGATTGATAGCAATAGATTGGTTTGACATGAAGATTGGTGGAATATTTGCTAATTGTTGTCATTGGATTCCTCATTTTTAGGTGTTCAAACACATAGTCATCAAGTTCAAACTTTGAATTCGATAAGAAAAAAAATTGAATAAACAAATTTCAGTAAGGAAAAAAATTTGTCGTGTACATTTGAGTGATTAAAAGGTGCAAGTTTTTAAAATTTTTGAAATTTCAAAATATTTAACCTACATTTTCCAACATGAGGTAAAACATTTAGTCATTTCCTTGTAGGTCTTGGTTCGGTTAGGGCTTGACATTAGCGGATTGGTGGCAGGTTTGCTTAATGTTATCCATGGATTGGTAGTGTAAAGTGGATTGACATTACAAACTTGGGTGGGAGTCATGATAGGCTTGGGTGGGAACTCGAGAGAGGAAAATTAGGGTTATTTCATTTGGCAATGTGTAAAGTTGTTTACTTGAACTGATGTCAAATGTTGTAGTTGAAAGTAAATTTGATTTACCCCTCATTTTTCAAGGGTTCAAACACACAGTTACAAAGTTTGAATTATAATTATGTAAGATATGAAAAAAATTAGATAAAAAAATTAATTTGACGGTTTATATTTTAGTGATTTAAAAAAAATAAAAAAAATTAATAAATTCAATTTAGATTTTTGAGGATCAGGTAAATATTTAGTAAGTTACTTGTAGGTATTTGTTTGGCCAGGGCTTAAGAGCACCACATTTTCTAAATTGTGTCCTTGGATTGGCATTGGTAGAGTGGATTGACATGGTAGACTTGGGTGGGAGTCATGACACGAATGAACAGTAATTAAGAATAGTTGAATTGGGGTTATTTCATTTGGTAGTGTGAACTGTTGTCTACTTGAACCAATGTCTAATGTCGTTGAATGAACTAAAAAATATTCAAGCCAAATAATTTTTCTTTACTGAATTATAGTTGAATTCAACGGAACTTGGTAACTATGTGCAGACATAGGTATTATACTTGAGGATGTTATTCAAGCAGGTCTGGATCCTGAAATGATTGATCTTGTGCTTACATATTGTTATTCTAGTGGCTAAGTATCTTCTCAAATGTCTAACCTTTTATTTGTATAGGCCTTGAAATAATTAGATTCCAATATTTATTTTATGCTTTAGATACCGTTGGGGAAGAGGAGACATGCGCTATTTCCTTTAAGTAAATCCTCATTGTGACATAATGCTTTAAAATTAAGTGGAATTTTTTCTTGTTGAAAAAATATTACATGGGTTTTTAATCCTCGACATGATTCTTAAGCTAGGCTATAAGTGTTAGTGGCTTGTCTTGGCTTGCAAATGATTTCAAGCAAGGTTATATTAGCAAAGTGATATATACTTGATGTAGACATTTTGGCTTATGAGCTTTGTTTTATTCTTTCCAAGTATTGTGTTTTCTCTTAGAGGTTTGAATTGTAGCTTCTGATTTTTGGAGTTTGTTTATTCATCTTTGGATTGCTTATTGATTGTTCATTTAAGAATAGGACTCGAGACTTTACTGGTTCTTGAGATTTTCTTTCAAATCTTTGAAAAGATAGACAAATGAAAAAAGCATGATAATTGGATGTGGAGATTATTCCAAAATGACAGTGTTATGGTCTTAAGTGCTTTTATTAACTTCTAAGTGGCATGGAGAGGCCAGGAATGTTTGCTCAAATTTGGCACCTAAGATGTTCTTTGCAATGGACAAATTAGGCACTGTAAATGTTTTGTTTTCAATTGATGGTATTTTAGATGAACAGTTGAAAATGAAAAGGCTCTTTACAGTCTATGGGAGTATAGATTGTTTTGTTTTATAAACTTTGGTAGCTCAAAATGTGAAAGAATGATTTCCTTTGGTCAGCTGTCTAATTAAAATGCCCCGATCAACAAAGAATTCTATCAATATTCTTGGGTTGGGTGGACAGATTCTTTGATAGTCAACTTTTCAACCTTGTGGTCATCTCAAACATGGGAGAATAAGTATTTTTCATCAAATATCTAATGAAAAAGCCCCGATACATATAATTCTCAAAATTTTATCATCTAATTTATAAGTCAAGCATCCTTTCAAGGTTTTGAAGCATCTATTAGCACATAATTACCCTATTAATATTTGATAATTATGTCAGTTAAAATAAACTTAGATTGGGTGCTTGGTTGCCATTTTGTCTCCTCTATTTCCTCCCTCCAATTTCCATGTTCAGGTGGACATGGATATCTTCCTAGAAAAGTGTTGTCAATGGTCTGTGCAGAATGCCAACTAGAGTATCTTTGTTATGCTTTATTAACCAGACTAAATTCCCTCAAGGGTAGAGTAAATAACCACATCAACAAAAAAAATGACTATGATTAAGGAAATAAACTATGGAAAATTCGATGAAGTATAAAAAAAGGTCATCACTCAACCATTATTTCTTGTTGTCTATTACTTCTAAGCCATGTCTGCTTCTTGACCACCTCTATTCGTTGTTTACATGATTAGTTTAAATTGTTCCAAGCAGTGTTTTTATTTTCTTTCAAATAATGATTTGTGGCCATACTCTGGCCTTTTCTGAGAGAGTGTTGATTCCTTTATTTTTTAAAAGGTGGATGCCTTTTTTTTTTTCTTAATGGTTTAAGTTGAAATGCTTTGTGAATCAATCTGGAAGTAAGTTGAAGTTCAATGTTTTTGCATGGATAGGTGTATGTTGTAATGAAGGATAAAATCTCAACTGCAACTGAATACGTAACTATATAATATGTTCTTGTCAGAGAGGATGATCTTAAACATTTGTGGGATCAAATAAGAAATGGTGATTCTTTGTTTATCCTTCCCTTGCGGGAAAAAGGATTAAAATGAATCTTATGGGTCTTTAGAAAAGTCTAGGAGTAATGGAGGTGATAATGTCAAGTCTGACAATAATTTTGTCCCAGGAGATGAAAAAATTGAGCTTGTTGTCTCTACTAGTTAACAAGAAGCCATTGAAACAAATGAAAGACTATTTAGCAAGTTTCGAAAGGGAATATCTACTTATTCCTCATTAAATGAAAAAACATTGAAATATTTGAAGGAAACCAAAATTATGGATTGAAAAAAAGGGCTACGAAATTGTAAAAGCACTGACATCCAGACCCTCTAAGAGGCGAAGAAATCAGAATGCAGCTTCAGCCTCAGCCTACAAGGAGAGGAGTAATGCAACTAGCATTGTCCCTGAAGCTGTAAAGAAGACTTGTTGAGAAAACGTGGGAATAATTTAAAGAGAAGGCAACATGCTACTGGCTTTATCTGTTTATATGTTGGTAATTTTATTTTTTCTCATTCTTGTTTCCGCATGATCATATACACTAGTTTTATTCTTTAATAGTTTTATATCACAATATTGTTTATATAATTGTAGGCTCATGGACACCCTCTTTGTTTAAGTTTGTTAGTGGGATCAGTGAGCATCCAGTTGTTGCAAAGGGAAGAGGTATGTATGTACACTTTTCTTTAAAGGTACAATTCTTTTGTAAGTTTTTCATTACATTTCCCACTTATCAAGTTATGTGATATATTTCATAGTTAGTAGAGGATATGCGAGAAAGGTGGAAAACCAATTATAGTCTTGTTGTTCATATGATTCAAGAGTAAGTGCTATGTTTTTGTTGTAAGATGTTGTGATGTTTTCTTTCTCTGCACCGACTTTTGACTTTTATTATATACAGAGGGATATTAGAGGCACATAGGATATCTATTTGGATGGTAAAGTCATTTGAAATTTATTATTGTTTGTTGTTCTCTCTAATAAATTTCAAATGGCTTTCCCATCCAAATAGATATTGTATTTGAGATCAGAGGGGCATAAGATATTTATTTGGATGGTAAGACATTTGAATTTTATTACTGTAGATTGAAATAGATTACTTTTGGGGAAAGTGAAATGACAATGTCATATAAGAAAATACGTTGTTGTTGTGGGCTCGTGACCCACAATTTATTTTGTTTCAGATTTTTGCTAGAAATTAGTTATTTGTTTTACAACAGTACTATGATATGGGATTTGATGTTCTTGTGTAGGCTCTTCTCTTTAATGGATTTCATAGCAGATGTGCAGGAGATTGCTAAGCATACTCTTCAGGCCTCCCTAACAATATTGTAAGTGCCAGTACAGAGTATTGTAGATGCGGTGGACACTATGTATCATGTATGGAGGATGTGATACCCCAAGCATGCAAGTTTAAACATGTTTTTTATTGGATCCGTCAGATCTTTTAATGACTTATGGTTGAGTTTTAATTTTGCATGCATTAATTAACCATTTGAGAAACTTAGTGAAAGAATGAGGAAAGAAGAGGAATTATGACAGCCATATAAACATTTGTAGATCTGAAATGAAAGAATAAACAACAAACCATAACACGCAGATTGATAACGGAGTTCGGCACAACTTTGCCTACGTCTCCGAGCCTTTTCTCTGTGGGGGAGGCTTCTTTATTTCTGTTCAAAAGCTCAAAAGTACATCGCTGCAATGCCAAATGGCTACAAGACTAATCTGGTCATGTTCGTCCAGATCTCTAGAGCCATGCAAAGAAAATGACACGCAAAACGGACGTCCATATCTCCTAGAAATGGTCCGACAACGTCTCCTCCTCAAAAGCTTCTCTGCATCAAAATGGCTTTGGCTTGGCTTCTCTTCAGCATAATTCTACTCTGAATGCCCTCAAAGCTCTCAAACATGCCTTGGTTATATAGCTGGGAAAGTTAGTTGCTCACCTCCAACTTCCTCCAAGAAGTTAGGCTCCAAAACTACCCAATAACTCCCAAAAACCATTAACAATAGGCTTAATTACAATTAATAAAACCAAAAGTCAGTTAAAAAACCCACTTTCTAACTAATATATGGTTATAATAGGGCACTAGCCCCCTTCCCCTGGGCGCGCGCTCCTTTTGAATGGTCACATGAAGCTCCATGTGGCCGAGCGCTAGCCCTTGGGCTATGCGTTGGCCCCCTCTGCACTCGGCTCTTGGTCACATGTATATTCCATATGGCCACAGGCCATAACGGTTTAAACCGCCCACGCATAACCGTTGTAACCATAGGACCCAATGTAATACGCGCACGCCCATCATATGGTGAATGGTCGTATGGGTATTCACAAAAGACCACGGGCTGGGGCTAAGCCCCAGCCTGACCCCTGCGCCAAATACACAATTGTTTGAATTTAAATAAAATCCAAAAGGTTATATGGTAACCAATAATGCGAGGGCTCAATGGTCGACTGGACTTTGTTAAATCACTACCAAAGGAGGAGGTCACGGTTTTGAATCCTGGCGACGCCATAAACTTTTACACATAAATGAACAGCCAACCACGGGGTGCCACGTGGCAGCCCATGATTGGGCCACATGGCACCCAATCATTTGACCAAATAATTTCCACATGTCGCAATGTGATTCGCCAAAATCTGCCAAGTCACCTTGCTACGTCGGCCCTGCCATACGGCTTTGTCACCTGCCACGTCACCTGTGCCACATCATCGTACGGTCGCCACGTCAGACACTGACTTCATCCGTGCCACGTGTCACCCTTCTAGTGGTGACACGTGTCACCTCCGAATAGGTCCATCCATACGCCGAAATGTCCAAAACTGCCTGCCACGTGTCACTACCCGAGGTTGCCACGTGTCTCCTGTATGGACCTGCCATGTGTCATCTGTACGGACATGCCACGTCAGTGTCCGTACAGACTGTACGGACTGCACAGTCAGCAATTTTTTTGTCTGCTTGACTTTTTGGACAGAATGTGATATCTTCTCCATACATAACCCGTTTGACAAAGTAAATATACCACCAGAATCAGGAAGACGAGATGGATGCAATGAAACAGGTTTCGTCGCATTCCGAGCACTTTCATTTTTGAGCATTTTTCAAGCCCTGTCAGGCTTCTGGATCCGATTTCGGATCACACCTCCCCACAATAAGACCTTTTGGTCCCCAAAAGGTTACTGACCAGTCAACAAGCTCGGGATAGGCCACTCGGCTTGCTCTTTGTCTCTGAACTAAAATGATTACATTAATGGAAGAAAAATACAATGAAGTTGAGACATCCACTTCTGGCAGAACCAAGTGACTGGTTTCTTTCCTTCATGATGTTCCTCTTGCTTCGATGGTAATCCTTCCTCCTTCGTGAGTACATGAAAAATCCTTTTGTCCTTCCTTGGACGAAGCTCCGGATTAAGCTTCCAACAACTAGCCTTTTGATGTCCACTCTTGTTGCAAAACGTGCAATGAGTTTTTGGCATCCAGACCT
>ML782042.1:95155-152245 GCA_009831015.1 Picea engelmannii
GAATGCTTGCTGTTTTCACCCTTTAGAAAAACAAATGCTGATCACTGTTATGAGGACTATGAAGACGACTTCTGAATAGAAGCTTAGTATCTCTTTCACATTCAGCCTTAGATTAAGTTTTTACCATTTGAAGAACAAGTGCTAATCACTGTCATGAGAGCTATGAAGATGACTTCTGAATAGGAGCTTAGCATCTCTTTCACATTCAGCCTTAGATTAAGTTTTTGGATTATCTCCATAAAAAGATAAAAACTATCTCTAAAATCCATATACTTTGGACATGCCTCTAAGTCTTACAAACACCGGATTGATAATAAATGCACTCTAATTTACTTAGGTAGATCTAGAGCTCAACAGAATTCTTGATGCCTGCTTTGATAAAATCTCTAAGTAATGGGCGCTGGTTTCTTTTCCTAGGCATTCCCCCCATATGACCTTAGGCTGTGACCCGGGGCTCCACCTCTGAGTGCTTCAGAAATTTGGGCTTCAGACACTTCGACATTTTGGGATTTACGCATCTCTCATTTCAACTTTCCCAAAGTGACTTTCTCTACAGCTCGGATCTGGCGCCACGTGTCCCTCTGGATCAGACGGATCCCGCTCACTTCGGGTTTTGGGACTTCAGACCTTTGACAAACAACTTTAACAATATTTTGAACTCCTAATTCCCGTGATAATTTTCCACCGTTGATCTCTCTCGATGAGATCTACGGTCCATATTTAACCTTTGCTTGACCTTGGGACTTCAGACCTTTTGCTATGGCACTATACTTCGCGCACTTTTGGATTTTGAACACCAGCGAACCGTCGATCTAAATTCCACATAGAATCACAACCATTGGAAGTTGAACTCGCATGTTTGCTTGATTTGAGTCTGGAGTGGGTCACTCTGAAAAGGTGCGCTTTGAAATCGAGATTGATACCCACGCAAGAAAAGGATTGGGTCTCCCTGCAGCCCTTAGACATCTTTATGTGATAACATTTGGCTCCACAGGGGATGGCATGCTCCCTGCGAGCTGCCAAGAACGCGCAGTTCCAGTGCCTCAGTTGTTGGGCTATGGAGTCTAGCTTAAAACTTTTGCCGAAGAAAATAGGGAAGTATGTACACTACTCTACTTACAAAAAGAAAGCAAACACACATGCTCTGGAAGGAGCTTATTTATGTACAAACCTAAGCTAACTGATTTTTACAAAGTGTTAGGTGAAAGAAAACTTCCACCATAGCCACCCAGACTGTCTGCTGATATAATTATTTTCTTCACTGCAGATGATCCACAAAAGGTTAAGGAAGTATGACAGCAAAAGGAAAACATGGTTTGGAACATTGACTATACCCCCAAATGATGATAATATGAAAAATTTTGCAGGCTCCAATTTCAGAGGTAGCAGCAGAAGCTTCTATTAGGTCTTCTTACATCTGCCTTATTCTATTTTATTGAAAGGCCTTATTAATATTGACCTTTATTACATCCGAATATATTGTTCTTATCTATGTGCGGGTTAGGACCCTAACATGTCCGCCCCCTTAAATACAACCTTTTCCTCAAGGCTTGAGATGAGAAAATTGTTGCAGAATGGTAGTTGGTTCCCAAGTGGCATCTGCTGGAGTTGTATCTTTCCACTGGACTAGCACTTCCTTGATGGTTCTCTGATGTAGGCGACGCTCACGCTGGTCCAAAAATGCTTCTGGCTGTAGCCAAATGGATCCTTCTTCAGCTAACTCAGGAAGGTTGGTTTGAATTTGGAACTTAGCTCCAATCACCTTCTTTAAGCATGAAACATGAAAAATAGGATGTAGGTTCGAATGGATGGGCAAAGCTAATTGATAGGCTACTTGTCCCACACGCTTGAGAATGGTATAAGGACCATAAAATTTGGGCACTAGCTTATGACAATCCTCGGTCTTGAGGGAAGTTTTCTTGTAAGGTTGCAGTCGAAGAAACACCTGATCCCCTTCTGCAAATTGACGTTCAGAGCGACCTTGATCTACTTGTTGCTTCATGCGATTTTGTGCCATGACCAAATTCTCTTTGAGGGTACGAAGAATAGCCTCTTGATCTGTAAGTGTTTGGTCAACCGCCTGGACCTTCGAGGCACCCGATAACTATGAGAGAACTAAAGGTGGCTTCTGTCCATATACCACTTCAAAAGGAGTCATGCGTGTAGCTATATGGTATGAAGTGTTGTACCACCATTCAGCTAGAGGTAACCATTGAGCCCACTGATTTTGCTTTTCCGATGCAAAACACCTCAAATATGTTTCCAAACACTTGTTGACAACTTCCATTTGGCCATCAATCTGGGGATGTAAGTTGTGCTGAGATGCAATTTGGTGCCTTGTATCTTGAACAATTCTTGCCAAAAATTGCTTGTGAAAGTTGGGTCGCATTCAAAAACAATAGAGTGCGACATGCCATGAAGCTTGAAGACCCGATCCATGAAAATTTGAGCCACCGTGGATGTTGTAAACGAGTGTTGAAGGGCACAGAAATGAGCATACTTGGAAAGGTGATCAACAACGACCATGATGACTGCATTATTTCCCGATTTGGGTAAGCCGGTAATAAAATCCATAGAGATATCCTTCCAAATAACAGGTGGAATTGAGATCGGTTGTAGTGTGCCCAGAGATTTGGCTATTTCTCCCTTGTTGCGTTGACACACATCACATTCAACGACAAAATTACGAATGTCATGTTTCATACCTTCCCAGAAAAAGGAACGTTTGACCTTGTCATAGGTTTTGGTGAACCCAGAGTGCCCTGTTGTGGGTGTAGCATGAAGCTCAGAAAGTACCGTGGATTTAATCTTTGATTGTTTACTTAAATACAAACAGCCTTTGTATCAAATTTCATCATGGAGCCAAGAGTACCCTGGGGAATCTAGAGCATTGGACTGCAATTGTTGGATCAAATGCGAACTTTTGGGATCTTGTAACAATATTTTGAACTCCTAATTCCCCATATGATGGAAGACATGATTCATGAGGCTTTGGAAGGTGGAGGGGGCATTACTCAAGCCAAAGGGCATGACCAAAAACTCATAGTGGCCCTCATGAGTTGTAAAGGCAGTCTTGGGAATGTCTTCCTCTTTCATACGTATCTGGTGGTAGCCTGAACAAAGATCAAGTTTCATGAAGAATTGGGCACCACTCAATTCATCCAGGAGGTCATCAATGACAGGAATGGGAAATTTGTCTTTAATGGTAAGTTTTTTGAGGGCATGGAAATCAGGACACATTTTCCAAGAACCTTGTTTCTTCGGGACCATGACCATAGGAGAAGAGTAGAGGCTCGTACTAGGGCAGATAACACCTGCATTAAGGAGTTCCTGGACCATTTTCTCAATTTCAGATGCGAACTTTTGGGATCTTGTAACAATATTTTGGGAGTTCATGGATCAGATGTGAGTTCTTCGGGACCATGACCATAGGAGAAGAGTAGAGGCTCGTACTAGGGCAGATAACACTTGCATTAAGGAGTTCCTGGACCATTTTCTCAATTTCAGATGCGAACTTTTGGGATCTTGTAACAATATTTTGGGAGTTCCTGGATCAGATGCGAGTTCTTCGGGACCATGACCATAGGAGAAGAGTAGAGGCTCGTACTAGGGCATATAACACTTGCATTAAGGAGTTCCTGGACCATTTTCTCAATTTCAGATGCGAACTTTTGGGATCTTGTAACAAACTTTTGGGAGTTCCTGGATCAGATGCGAACTTTTGGGATCTTGTAACAATATTTTGAACTCCTAATTCCCCATATGATGGAAGACATGATTCATGAGGCTTTGGAAGGTGGAGGGGGCATTACTCAAGCCAAAGGGCATGACCAAAAACTCATAGTGGCCCTCATGAGTTCTAAAGGTAGTCTTGGGAATGTCTGCCTCTTTCATACGTATCTGGTGGTAGCCTGAACAAAGATCAAGTTTCATGAAGAATTGGGCACCACTCAATTCATCCAGGAGGTCATCAATGACAGGAATGGGGAATTTGTCTTTAATGGTAAGTTTGTTGAGGGCATGGAAATCAGGACACATTTTCCAAGAACCTTCTTTCTTCGGGACCATGACCATAGGAGAAGAGTAGAGGCTCGTACTAGGGTAGATAACACTTGCATTAAGGAGTTCCTAGACCACCTTCCAACTCCTAATTATTGCGGGAATTAGGAGTTCAAAATATTGTTACAAGATCCCAAAAGTTCGCATCTGATCCAACAATTGCAGTCCAATGCTCTAGCTTCCCCAGGGTACTCTTGGCTCCATGATGAACTTTGATACAAAGGCCGTTTGTATTTAAGTAAACAATCAAAGCTTAAATCCACGGTACTTTATGAGCTTCATGCTACACCCACAACAGGGCACTCTGGGTTCACCAAAACCTATGACAAGGTCAAACGTTCCTTTTTCTGGGAAGGTATGAAACATGACATTCGTAATTTTGTCGTTGAATGTGATGTGTGTCAACGCAACAAGGGAGAAATAGCCAAATCTCTGGGCACACTACAACCGCTCTCAATTCCACCTGTTATTTGGAAGGATATCTCTATGGATTTTATTACCGGCTTACCCAAATCGGGAAATAATGCAGTCATCATGGTCGTTGTTGATCACATTTCCAAGTATGCTCATTTCTACGCCCTTCAACACTCGTTTACAAAATCCACGGTGGCTCAAATTTTCATGGATCAGGTCTTCAAGCTTCATGGCATGTCGCACTCTATTGTTTCTGAACGCGACCCAACTTTCACAAGCAATTTTTGGCAAGAACTGTTCAAGATACAAGGCACCAAATTGCATCTCAGCACAACTTATCATCCCCAGACTGATGGCCAAACGAAATTTGTCAACAAGTGTTTGGAAACATATTTGAGGTGTTTTGCATCGGAAAAGCAAAATCAATGGGCTCAATGGTTACCTCTAGCTGAATGGTGGTACAACACTTCATACCATACAGCTACACGCATGACTCCTTTTGAAGTGGTATATGGACAGAAGCCACCTTTAGTTCTCTCATAGTTATTGGGTGCCTCGAAGGTCCAGGCAGTTGACCAAACACCTACAGATCAAGAGGCTATTCTCCGTACCCTCAAAGAGAATTTGGTCATGGCACAAAATCGCATGAAGCAACAAGTAGATCAAGGTCGCTCTGAACGTCAATTTGCAGAAGGGGATCAGGTGTTTCTTCGACTGCAACCTTACAAGAAAAATTCCCTCAAGACCGAGCATTGTCATAATCTAGTGCCCAAATTTTATGGTCCTTATACCGTTCTCAAGCGTGTGGGACAAGTAGCCTATCAATTAACTTTTCCCAGCCATTCGAAGCTACATCCTATTTTTCATGTTTCATGCTTAAAGAAGGTGATTGGAGCTAAGTTCCAAATTCAAACCAACCTTCCCAAGTTAGCTGAAGAAGGATCCATTTGGCTACAGCCAGAAGCATTTTTGGCCCAGCGTGAGCGTCGCCTACATCAGAGAACCATCAAGGAAGTGCTAGTCCAGTGGAAAGATACAACTCCAGCAGATGCCACTTGGGAACCAGCTACCATTCTGCAACAATTTTCTCATCTCAAGCCTTGAGGACAAGGTTGTATTTAAGGGGGCGGACATGTTAGGGTCCTAACCCACACATAGATAAGAACAATATATTCAGATGTAATAAAGGTCAATATTAATAAGGCCTTTCAATAAAATAGAATAAGGCAGATGTAAGAAGACCTAATAGAAGCTTCTGCTTCTAGAAGGATCTTCCTCTAGATGCTTCTTTTGATAGAAATATTTAGTATAAATAGGAGTCAAGGGTATGAGAACCCTAGCTTGGATATTATTGTAATAGAGCTCTTCTCAACTGGAGGTTTCCCCCTCAAAGAGGCTCATGAACATTGCGTTCAGATTCAAAGTGTTATTTCTGTTGTTATTCTTATATCATTTCAGTGCTATTGTGGTGAATGTTCTGGTTATATTGTTGTTATTCTCCCATTTCTAGCATTTTATTTATGTTCTGCATACATTTTATATCTGGTATATTATAGTATCGGAGTGGGAATAACTTCTGATGGGGTCATGTGAGGCCCTCTTTCTACAAATGCAACCATAACTTATCTCCCACCTTAAACTTGTGTGGTACCGAGTGTTGATCATGGCGTTGCTTGTACTTGGCATTATCTTTCTACAAAATATCATGAACTTGTTGTCGGATGTGCTATATTCGCTAAAAATATTTGACTGCTCAATCAACCTCGATCTAAGCATGGGAGGGCTCTTCAAGTGCATCTGAAATGGACACAACTATGTCAATGGGGGCCAATGGATGGAACCCCAAGCACACTTGAAAAGGGTCCTGGCAAATAGATATTTGGAGAGCTCTGTTGTAGCTATGTTGAACATAAGGAATACTTTCATTCCATTTGTGTGGATGTTTGGATTTGTACATCCCCAGGATATGGAAAATCATCCTATTGACAACCTTTATTTGTCCATTAGTTTGTGGGTGGAAGGTAGTCTATTTGGTCATCTTGGTGTCCATCATCGACCATAGGCTGGACCAAAACGTGCTCAGGAACCTATTGTCTTGATATGAGATAATGGTTTTTGGGAGCCCAAAATGAACCCAAACATGTTCAAAAAAGAGATTGGTGGTCGGATTGGCTATGATGCTCTTCTTGCAAGGTGCCAAAACTGTCATCTTAGAGAATAGATCAACAACCAAGAAGACACAATCGTTCTCATGCTTGGTTGAAGGAATACCAAACATGTAATCTATGGAGATGGACTCCCAAGGCCTATCTAGAGTAGGAAAAGGGATGCAAAACCCTTGTTTCTTGATGGTAGGCTTGGCAATGTCATAGTCAATGTAAGATATGATGTACCTGTGGACATATTGTTGAAGCTTTGGCCAATAAAAATTCTTTTTCAGTATTGTCATTGTTTTGTCCACACCAAAATGTCCTACTTCTCATCTATAATGAGCTTACCAAATCATCTTTGCATTCTCACTTGAAGGAATACAAATATGGGTCATATGGAATAACAATCCATCATGGAGGTGAAATTATGGAATTGTTTTTCCTATGCTCAATGTATGATAGGTAGCAACAAAGTCAAATTCATTATTGTATAATTATGGCCATCTAGGCATCTCATTCCCACAAAAGTTAAGAATTGTGCTTAGTTCCACAACCGAGGATCGATTGAGAAAATATGTGACATGGTTGTGTTGGAATACTAAGAGTTAATCAATATGAGCACTTTATACCACTTTTAACCAAAATATATATTCTTTCACTTTATCAACAATGTTCAACATTATATAATCAATGTATCATCTATGATTGCATTCAATATATCATGAGCATATAATCATAAGCAACATCACATCAACAACATCACATCAAATACACAATACACCAATATTTATGTGGAAACTCAAATGGGAGAAAACCATGGAATGGTTTGTTATATATATCAAGAATTCATTCATAGAAAGCACTAATTTCCAAATTCTCTAGCTACAACTGGAAGGAGGATACAACCCCCTATTCTCAGGCTCCAACTTGAAGGAAGCTACAACTCCCTGAGTTATATGGCTCCAACCATAAGGAGGCTACAACCTCCTCGGTTCTCCGGCTACAACCTAAAGGTGGCTACAACCATATAGTTCTCAGGCTCCAACCTGAAGGAATCTCCAACTCCCTGATTCTCTGGCTACAACCAGAAGGAGTCTACAACCCCCTATGTTCTCTGGATACAACTAGAAGGTGGCTACAACCACCTGTCCTTGCCCCATCCTGCCACCCTAAAATATAAGTGTCAAATGATGAAACCACTACACTGTCACTATGAGAAATATCATTGTAAACATGTACCAACTTGTAACCAACTTGTGCCAAAATCCTATAATCAATCCTATACCAGAAGTCAACATGTACCAAAAAATACCAACAGGTACGGGACCTGTATATACTACAACTCGCGTATGTGCACGCCCTGTTTATATTGCAGTTGGTGTATGTAAGCGACCTGTCTATACTGCATCCTACGTACACCCTCAGAGAACTAGGGTTTTCACCTTTCTAAACTCTGACTCTTTGTTTTCTTTGTTATTGTCACTGTCACTGCCATTGTCATTGATATTGTCACTGTCACTAATACTTAACCATATCCTCTCACATGGATCATATACCAAAGACGCCTCTCAACTAGATGTCCAACAACCACATGCCTCAACCAAGCATGATCCAACATCACCACATACCATCACAAGATATGTGTCTCAACCATGTACTAACCTGTACCATGCATCAACATGTACCACAACCATACATCAACCTGTACCATGCATCAACATGTACCACAACCATACATCAACCTGTACCATCAACCATGTACATACCATGTACCTGTATCATCTACCATACCATGTTAAAACCATGCAAATCAATCATGTACATCAACCATGCACATCAATACATGTACCTTATACCATACCATGTGCCAACCATGCAAATCAACCATGTACATCAACCATGCACATCAATACCTATACCTTATACCATGTACCATAAGATATGTTGAACAAGTAATGCCAAGAGTGTATCTCAACCAAGTACCATCACCACTAAGAGATGTCTCTTATGCATGTACTACCATATGCCAAGTGTATATCTCAATAATATATCAATATCAATGGTATACCACTAACACAACAACCATACACCTTGTACCAATAAACCAAGAAGTGTACCAACAATGTATCTCACCTAACATGTACCATATACCATGAAATTCCTCTAGTCATATGCCTCAAGCATGCTCCTCCATATCACAAAGATGTAGTCTCATAACACAATATGACAAGCCTCAAGTATATTCCAATACCACAAAGATGTGCCTCTAATAATGAACCATAAGAACCATATACTAAGTACCAAGAGTGTGTCTGAAACATGTAACAATATTACCTCAACCATGTACCATCAAGGGCCTCCAATACATACATTAATCATGTGTCATATCATCCAAGGTTCAAGCCTCAAACAAATACATAAATGACATACCTTTAGTCATGAGAACCTATAAAATGAAGTCCTGGGAACTTGCTTCAGACTCTAGAGACTTGGAATCTTCATATTCTCAAGTTTTTATGGATTTACCCTCATGTACATGCCCTATTATATTGTTAGCCCACGTACGTATGCACCCTATTATATTGTTAACCCGCGTATATACACACCCTATTATACTATTAGCCCGCGTACACCTAAAAAACTAGGGTTTTCTCAAGTTCTGCAGCTTTGAAACTTTCGTCCCTTCAGACCTTTGCTACCTCAGAAAAATGCCGCCACATTCAACCTCAAAAATACCAAATATAAACCATAACAATTCACTAAACCACTCATTAAACCATAGCAATTCACTAGATAGATGTTCAATATAAGTGTGTGTGTATGTGTTAATAAATGACCCCATGAGGTGTATTTATACAAGTGATAGGTAACTCCCCTCCTTACTTTAGGCCTTCTAGGGTTTTCTTGTTACAACAACTTTACCCTTTTATTAACCAACTAGGGGTTTCTTGCCCACTCTTTGGGGCTTCCAACTTCGCAAGACCATATCTCCCTAACCGTGAGGAACTATATGACGTTCCACATATCACTGGAAATGACACGACGATTATTATCCATATACGAGTGCCTTAAATTCATTTAATCAATATTTTAATTCCATATTCTGCATTCAAAATTTCTACTGGAATATGCTACCAGAATGATTCAAATGTATCTGACACAACTCACCATTACTCTCGACCATACAAATGATAATAAACTATCCAATGATATAGTCCACATAACTTGAACTCTCCAAGGGTTGACATCGCTATCCATGGTCACTCTCCAAGGGTTGAAATCAATGACAACCAACTGTATAAACCATATGTCCATAAATATGAACCAATTGTCCAACAATCCCCCTCTTTAGAATTGATGGCAATGCCAACATTGATGGAAACACTTAGACATGGAAACACTCATGCTCAAACTATGTTTGTGACCATCACTCCTCATGAATGTTTCTCACTCTCCCCCTTTAAAATCAATGGCAAAGGGTATCTCTATGGGTATCTCTCCCCCTTTGGGGTTTCTCCCCATTATTGAACTCTCCTTGGGGATATTACCCTTGTCTGCACTACCTCTATCTCTCCATCATCATGAGTTTCTTTATCTCTCACCCTTTGAAAAATGATTAACTCCCCCTGTCGATCTGTCTCCTCCTGACACTGTACCTTCTCTAACCAATCATGGGAAAAATAACAACTCCCCCTGTCTGCATGCTATTGATATTCCTTTATGGATTCTCTCTCTCTGATGATTTTTATTCTCTTCAAGATGTAGAGCTACCTGTGAAATGTTTCCTTCCCTCTCTTCCAGTATTGTTTATTGTCCATTGGTGCTTCCTCATGTAATTCACTGACATATATAAAAAGTGAGGGATGAACTTGACATATGGTCTCTACGTCTTGCGATGTAGTAGATTCTAGGCTATACTTGTACCACTATACCTTCACTTGATTAAAATAAAAAATATATTGATGCTATTAGTACATCAGTTATGGCTACCCCTATTTAGTGGATCCCGATTGTGTCCAATCTTAAATTTTATCACCACTTGTGACTGAATTAATTTTAAGACACATTTCTCTTGCATATTTACTTATCCCAAGCTCCATATAGGATCCCCATGTTTAAAGTATAGGATGTTACTTTGACTACCAATCAAAATCTTAACTCATTATTGGTTTTCTTTTTAATTCATATAGATTAGGTCTTGACAAGGTAATGTTGAGTATATGATTATCTTCATCATAGTAGAGGAACAATATGTTCTCTACTAAAAGGGTATCACAAATCGCATACATTCTTTGAAGGGCACCATGTTTACCATGTCTTAGTGAGCATATCCAAATCAAGAATAAATTTCTTAATAGGGTCCATTCGATAGTCTACAATTACTTATATTTAAGGACTTATTTTCTCACAATTACTCTTCATATTGTTGGAATACTGAGAAGGGGGGGGTGTGAATCAATATGAGCACTTTATAACACTTTTAACCACAATATATATTCTTTCACTTTAACAACAATGTTCAAGAGTTTAGCATCAATGTATCATATATGTTTGTATTCAATATATCATGAGCATATAATCATAAGCAACATCACATCAAATACACAAAACACTAGTATTTACGTGGAAACCCAAATGGGAGAAAAACACGTAATTATTTCTTATATATATCAAGAATTCATTCATAGGAAGCAACAACTTCCAAATTCTCCAGCTGCAACTGGAAGGAGGCTCCAAGCTACTATTCTCAGGCTCCAACCTGAAGGAATCTACAAATCTCTGAATTCTCTGGCTCCAACCAGAAGGAGGCTACAACCCCCTGACTCTTAGGCTCCAACCTGAAGGAAGCTACAACTCCCTAATTCTATTAATCCAACTAGAAGGAGGATAAAACCCCCTTTACTTGCCCCATCTTGTCACCCTGAAATATAAGTGTAGAACAACTATCAAAACCACAATCACTACCACTATCACTGCCACTATCACTGTCACTATCACATCAACCTGTAACATGTCAACCTGTGACTATATCCAACCCGTCCAACCTATCCCTATCACCGATACTCAACCAGATCCTCTCACATGGATCTTATACCAAGGAAACCTCTCAACTAGATTTCCAACATCACCAACACATTCCTTGACCAAGCATGTACCAAACCATCAACCTGTATCATTCCAAGCATCAACCATGTATCACAACCTGTACCACAACAAGTGCATCAACCATGCACCAACACCAAGGAATGTGCCAATACAAATATGTGCCTCTAACAATGAACCATAAAATCCATGTACCAAGTACCAAGAATATGTGTCAAGCATGTATCAATATCACCTAAACCATATGCAACCATGTACCATGTACCACAAGGGTTCCAAGACATGCCTTAAGCATGTGCCATACCATCCATGAGACACAACTCAAAAAAACACATGTAAAACATACATTTACTCATGCAAAAGGTCCCGATGCATATCATCTCAGATCAACAAACCTTTCTTAACTTCAGAATAAAAAAGATGACACCTTCTTTGAGCATTTTCAAAATCATCCTCTACTTGCTCCAAACTGACCCGCGGATATCTTCTACTTTCTCCATTGTGACCCACGAATGTTCGCTACTTTCTCCACTGTGACCCATGTATATCCGTTGCTTTGTACATTGTAACCCACAAATGTCCACTACTTTTCCCACTGTGACCCGTGTATGTCCGTTACTTTGTCCACTGTGACCCATGGATAACTTCATAAACTAGGGTTACTCATGTGTTTTGCAACTCCAAGACTTTCACGTTCAACCTTCCTTTGCTACCTTAGAAAAATGTCGTCACAAACTAGCCAAAAGATCACAATACTAGACCATAAAATTCACAAGATAGATATTCAATTGTAAGTGTGTGAGTGTACTTATGAGAAACTCCTTGAGTTGTTTATATACTTTTTCATAGTAACCTCTCTCCTTAAACTTAGGGGTTTCTATAATTTCTCGTTACAACAACTTTACTCTTTCATTCATTGACTTGTAACCAACTAGGGGTTTCTTGACCACCCTTTGGGGCTTCCAATTTTACAAGGCCATATTTCCCTAACCGTGAGGAACCACATGGTGTACCACATATCATCGGAAAATGAACGATAAGGACTATCCATCTATGAGTGTCGTACCTACACTTTCATTTTCCTTCATGTCCATATTGCTCAACCAACTTTGGGTCCCATAACCACACCTTTGAGGCTTCATGTAGAATTCTTCAAATGTAGCCAACTAACTCATCATCAACCTTGATCATACAAATGTCAATCAACTGTCCAACAATATTATCGACATATTTGTAACTCTCCAAGGGTTGACATCGATATCTAAGGGTTAACATCAATGAAAACCAACTTTCCAACAATCTCACTCTTTCACATTGATGGCAACACCAACATTGATGGAAATATTCATACTGCAATTATCATGCTCCCCCTGTGACCATCGCTCCTCATCAGTTTTTTTCTCTCCCCCTTTAACATCAATGGAAAAGGGTATCTCTCCTTGGGAATGCTCCCCTGTCTTCATGCCTTTTTTTTTGTCTTCATATGACATTACAAGTTCCTCTTCTCTCTAGCAAAGAGTGACTCCCTTTGGGGCTTCTCCCCCTATCTTCATGCATCTATTATTTCTCTTTGTTTCCATGTCTTTGTTATTTCTCTCCTTCTTTGACAAAAGGTAACTCCTTCTATCTGCATGCTACTAATCTCCCTTTTTGGATGTCTTTCTCTGATGATTTCTATTCCTTTTACTTTTATGCAAGATATCATGTAGATCAATGTACAAGGCTACATGTATATGTTTCATTTCCTCACTTCTAGTGTTGCTCATTGTACATTGATGCTTCCTCTTGAAATTCACTGACATATACAAAAAACATTCATTAATTGTTTTATTCAATCACTTGTCATGTTCACTTGACCACACTGTTTAATGATTTCCTTCTGATGATATAGCTTCTGCTGACGGTTTCTCTTTCCCTATTGTGTTGTTCCTTTCACTGTGTTTCCTTTCTGTGACTAACTAATTCCACTGATTCCAATTGTAAATATGTTGCAATTCATCTAACCCATGTTTCTTGTACCTACTAAGCATCTCACGAATCCATCTCTATCCATATGTCACAAACTCTTCATAACCCTGCTACTCAATTGTCCACAATGTTGACCCATCTATCACTGAACTATCATGAAGGATTCACTTGAATATGATACAATTGATCATCACATGTTCATGTTTATCATACTAAGTAAAATATGTCCACTAATATGATCTATCTTCTCATCAAGCTCAACATTTTTGGAACAACCTGCACTAAAGATATCCATGCCTCAATACATACATGAAATACAATCATAAACTTATGTCTGCCAACTAATACATGTGTGGGAACAATACTTCTTAACTGATCAATCTGTTACTTTGTACTTATCCTATCTGACTACTCTAAATCTGTCTCTATAAATACTTCATACTGCTCGAAAGATGGTTCTCTAATCTATAGTATCTACTGCATGGAATCCCCCTGTTCAACATACATATTTACTAGAAGTCTCCAAGACAGATGGCTCAGAAAAATACCCACTCTAATGCAGAGTAATATTCCTCTTCATCTATAGACTCCTCATCTCTCTAAACTTTGACTTATTCCTTTCTTCACGTGGATTGATGTCGCACTACAATTCATGAAAGTAAAATCTCTTGAACTGGTTTGTTATTCACATGTTCTTCTTTTCTTTCTTGTACTAATGCAAATCCTGTGATCTCTAGGACCTGGTCTTTATTCACCCGTTCTTCTTATTTTTCATTTCTTCTCCAAATATTCTTGTATCTTACATCTTCTTTTTTTCCTGTAGATATTTCTTGATCTCGTACTATTGCCAATCCTGAGAGTATGACTTCTAGGTGTCCTTAATTTATCTAATCTTCCTTTACATATTCATGTTTTCTTTTCCACACTTTCTTATATCTGATATCAGTGTTATCTTTCATAGAAGTATCCATCATGATTCTATAATCACAAGCTATGTGTCCATATTTATGGAATTTGTAACATTCAATGTCATGTGGGGCCACATAAGCTTTTCTTGCTTGAACATTTCTTCCATAAGCCCTCCAATCTACAACTTTATGTCCAAAGTTAGTACAATAAAAACAATAACCATAAAAGAAATTTACATGCCTGGGAGTGAATGATCTTATTTATGGTGTAGTCCTTCTGAATTCCTGCCTTGGATGATCATGATCATTTTTTTGGATCCCTTCATTATGGTTGAAGTTTATTTATTGCATGAATGTGGTAGGTTTTGTTGAAGATGTATCTCTATTATACTCATTCTTCTTTGATTCTGGCTGACCATGATTCCTTCCCTTGAGTACTTCTGAATAACTATTACTCTTTTCTTCTTCTTCTTTTCTGGAAACTTGGAGTGCTTCTCTTCAACATTCTCTATTGATGACGTGGATGTTTCTATCTCTTCATCATTCTTGTTGAGCTTGACGATTTTGGCTCTTAATGTGACAACTTCTTATTCAAGCTTCTCAACCTATTCTTATTTCTTCATCATATGACTCTTCATTACTTCTTCTGGTCACTTTTCTTCTTCAAGTTGGATCTTCAAAGAGATGATTTTCTTTTCAAGTCTTCTCTCTTCTTGACCAAATTATGCTTCAAGGTGATTTAGGTCCTTAGTTCTTTTCTTGAGATGATCTTTCAATATCTTCTCTCTCTTTTCTGCTCCCTCCTTTTGTGATACTATTTTGGCTTCCATGTACTGCTTCTAACTCTTGAGTGTTTCTTCAATTTCTTTGGCTTATTTCAACCGATCTTGTAAACATGTAATAATATGATGTAGTTCTTCCGAGATTCGAGGACTTTCCTTTAGCTTAATCAATTCTTCCTTGAGGAACTAGTTTTCCTTCTTTGCGTTGCTTAGTTGAGTGAAGGCATAGTTAAATTCTTCCTCAATATCCACTTCACACTCTGCTTCTTCTAAGTATGTCTGACATGATGAGAATATTTCTTCTTTTCATGTACATGTATCTTCTTTATCATTCTATGGCTCTTTGATGGGAGAAGAATATATATATTGTATCTTATCCCCAAGTTATTTAGTTGATGAGCATTTACCCACTTTGTCTTTTACTGAATCATATAGTCCTTCAAAAATGAAATCCATTGCTATTTTGTTGTTCTTCTTTAATTTCTTATTGGATGCAGTCTTAGGTTTCTTTGTACATCCTGTCACAACTGATTTCCATATATCATATCCATGTTCCTTTAAAACAAATTTCATCCTTGAGCTCCAATACTCATACTCTAGACCACTCTGACCATCAAACATTGGTACTCCATTCACAGTACACTCCATGATCTACCTTCTAGTGGTTAAGTTGTTTCCTTGAAGGAATTGGCTCTGAAACCAATTGTTGGAATACTAAGAGGGGGGTTGAATCAGTATAAAGACTTTATACCACTTTTAACCACAATATATAGTATTTCACTTTAACAACAATATTCGATAGTTTATCATCAATGTATCATATAAGTTTGTATTCAATATATTATGAGCATATAATCATAAACAACATCACATCAAATACATAGTACACCAATATTTACGTGGAAACCCAAATGGGAGAAAACCACGAAATGATTTCTTATACATATCAAGAATCCATTCATAGGAAGCACCAACTTCCAAATTCCCCAGCTGCAACTGGAAGAAGGCTCACCCCCTATTCTCAGGCTCCAACTTGAAGGAAGATACAACTCCCTTAATTCTCTAGATCCAACAAAAAGGAGGATACAACCCCCTAATTCTTGGGCTCCAACCTGAAGGAAGCTACAACTCCCTGATTCTTGACTCCAACCGGAAGGAGGCTACAACCCCCTTTCCTTTCTCTGTCATGTCACCCTTAAATATAAGTGTAAACAAACTGTCACTACCACAATCACTGCCACTATCACTGCCATTTTCACTATCACATCAACCTGTAACCTATCAACCTGTCACAATATCCAACCTGTCCAACCTGTCATTGTCATCGATGCTCAACCAGATCCTCTCACATGGATCATATACCAATGAAACCTCTCAAATAGATGTCCAAGATCACCAACACATGCCTCGACCAATAATGTACCAAACCATCAACTTGTACCATGCCAAGCATCAACCATGTACCACAACCTATACCACAACAAGTGCCTCAAATATGCACCAACACCTGTACCAAACCGTGCATCAACCATGCACCAACACCTGTACCAAACTGTGCATCAACCATGTACATCAAGTTGTATCATACCATGTACATCAACCTGTACGATACCATGTATCAACCATTTACCATACTAAGTACATCAACCATATACCATATCATGTACATCAACCATGTGTCTCAACCTGTACCAACATCACCAAGATATGCATCCAAGATATACCTCAAACCATGTGCCTCAATCATGTACGAACATCACTCATGATATGTCTCAATCATGTCATACACCATGTACCATAAGATATCAACAATGAAGTGTCTCAACAAAGTACTAAGGAATGTGCCTCATACATATGCCAATACAAATATGTGCCTCTAACAATAAGCCATAACATTCATGTACCAAGTACCAAGAATATGTGTCAAGCATGTATCAATATCACCTCAACCATATGAAACCATGTACCATGTTCCATGTACCACAAGGGTTCCAAGACATTCCTTAAGCATGTCTCATACCATCCATGAAACAAGCCTCAAACAAACACATGTAAAACATACCTTTACTCATGAAGATGACCTGGTACATATCATCTCAAATCAACATACCTTCTTTAACTTGATAATAAAAAATATGACACATCATTCAAGCCTTTTCAAAAGTATCCACTACTTGATCCAATGTGACCCGCAGATGTCTACTACTTTCTCCACTGTGACCCATAGATGTCTGCTACTTTCTTCACTTTAACCCGTGGATATCCACTACTTTGTCCACTGTGACCCACAGAAGTCTGCTACTTTCTCCACTGTGACCCACGAATGTCTGCTACTTTGTCCACCGTGACACGCCAATGTTTGTTACTTTGTTATTTATGTTTCTGCAACTCCGAGACTTTCACCTTCGACCTTCCTTTACTACCTCAGGAAAATATCGCCACAAACTAGTCAAAAGATCACAATACTAGACCACAACATTCACAAGATAGATATTCAATTGTAAGTGTGTGAATGTACTTATGAGAGACTCCTTGAAGTGTTTATATACTTTTTCATAGTAACCTCTCTCCTTAAACTTAGGGTTTTCTATACTTTCTTGTTACAACAACTTTACCCTTTCATTCATTGACTTGTAACAAACTAGGGGTTTCTTGACCACTCTTTGGGTATTCCAACTTTACAAGGCCATATCTCCCTAACCATCAGGAACCATGTGGCGTACCACATATCATCGGAAACTACACAATAAGGACTATCCATCTATGAGTGTCTTACCTGCAATTTCATTGTCCTTCATGTCCATATTCCTCAACCAACTTTGGGTCCCATAAGCACACCTCTGGGGCTTCATGTAGGCTTCTTCAAATGCACCCAACTAACTCATCATCAACCTTGATCATACAAATGTCAATCAATTGTCCAACAATCTTATCCACATATATGGACCTCTCCAAGGGTTGACATCAATGACAATCGACTGTACAAACCAACTGTCCAACACATATCCTTTATACCTACATGATACTTACCCACTCTAGCCTCTATCCCTTTTCGATTGCCTCACTAGCACTTTTCAAGTTCCTTCCTCTTACTGCAAAAGAAATTTAGTAGTGGGATGAACATTCCCATTGTTTATCATTCAACTCGTAAATTGGTTTCCATTAAGTAATATGTAAATTTCCCTTTAAGTGAACAACATAAATGATATGTTGAGTATGTATTTTTTCTTGCAATTTTTTATTTAATTCCATGTCATCTTCACACAAAGTGGTGGTAAATAGTAATTATTTTAGTCACTTGCACTCACTACCATCATTCATTGGTAATAAACTTGATTTGACTTAACAAATCAATGCATAATTGAGCATAAGTTGGGTCAATATCATGTCAATTATTAGCAATTTGTCCAAATACCATACCATAAACCATGATGTAGTAAAACATATCATCACAACATTTTCATTATCATTTTGAACTCAAGTTCCTTGTTCACAAAATAGGCCCTCTTATGCTAACCCTTATGATTTTCATTATTCTACTACTCCATAACATATTCTCCATAGTTCATTAACATTCCTTATATTATATCATCTTATTTATCATTCCTTTTACACATTTTCATTTACATTTACATTTGTTGCCACTTTTTGTTTAAGCACGTCATCATTTATTAATTTGACATATATCTTGCATGACATATAAACTCATTATCTCATTAACACCCCCCTTTTGGCTTACTCCAACTACCCTCTCTTAATTTTATACAATATATTCAAATTACCATTTATGTATCACATTTTACAATGCTTTATCGACTATTACCATTTTTTTATTTCCATATACTACATCATATTACTAGTACATGCATTTCCAATCCACCTTGAACTCAATTCTTATTTTGTATTTAACCTTACCTTATTACCTTTTATCCACCATTCTTTCCTACCTTAAAACATCATTATCACATAATCTCTTTAATCAACCATCCTTAACTTGACTCATTAATACACATGCAATGCTTATATTATGTTCATCACCCTTAACTCATATTGATCTCATTTATTGTACACATTATTCTTTAATCTTACTTATAGCATATCTTTACACTTTTTCATATACTTTTACACCTTACAATTTTTTTACATTTAATCACATCCTTCATTTATATACTACACATTTATTCTACCACCAATAATCTCTTAACATCACTATCTATATATCCTTATTACACCTCATCATATGTTATTATCCAAATGTACCTTTTGTATCATGCCACCCCCACATTACTTTGATATTCACTTTGTCATACATAGTTCATTATGTTAAATTATTATTTGTTTTATCGTACCACTTTTCATTATCATAATCATTTCTTATGTTTCTTTCATATCACATAAGTATAACCTGCTACTTGTTTTTGTTTATGTATTTTCCTTGCCTATACTTATAGCTTCGCCTATACTTATAGCTTCACCTTTATTGCACCATGTGTATGTGCACGTGCACACACGCACTTTAATGATCTTTCAACTTTTCTTATAGTTTGTACCCCTTTTATTAATTAATGATCATTTATTAATTCCATTTCAATAGTATTTATTACACATTACATTTATTATAAGGTTAATTGTTCATCATTTAGCCATTATTTATAGTCACTACTCAACTCTTTTCATATCTTCCACTTATCATGTATATTTTATTTCTTTTATCATGTAAGTATACAATATGTACAACATTATTTATATATATTTTACGTATTTATTCTATTATATTTTACTACTTTTTTATAACATAATTATATTCATTTTTTATATTTGTCATTCAATAATAATTTATTACGTCGAAAGGCGTATACCTATTGGCAATGGGCACATTTAATAGGTTTTTAGTGCTTAATCAGTTTTGTATGGACAAGATTAAATATTGATTGAATATTCTTAGTTGTCCCAATAAATCAATGGTTGTGATTTCAACCACTAACTTCCTCACTATTATAAAGGCATCCATTTACATGTTTATTTTTTTGCTTTTACTTGATCATATTTAAAATTTACTATGGTGGCTAGCTAATTGTCACATCTGAGTGATTAACAAAGATTAAGGTTTTGTTATAGAGTGGAGAGATGTGAATGTGGAACACAACCATTTAATATTTACCAATTTACCAGTCTTAGTAATTCTAAAGGTAATATCGTGCCATGTGCAGCCGTGCGTTTCATTTTATGGCCACGTGTTTCATTTTTTGGGCCATATGGAGGCGTGAGTTTCATTTTATGGTTTCGTGGCATTTCATTTTATGGCCATTTGCGTTCCATATAGCAGGGTGGTAGGGTGTTTCAATCAAAGATGATTTTAAGGATGGAAATTTATTTTAAAATGTATAAACCTTGGCAAATCTTACTAATCCTTCATATGCCAACTATAAATGTTTGGCGATATTTTTGTAAAAATATTCAAATTTCTAAGGATTTTATATAGTTTTTATAAAGTTTTGGTGATTTTTAAGGTAAAATAATTTTATCCTATAGAATTTGGGCGAATCATTTTTAAAATAGTGAATCTCGTTTTTGCAAAAACCATGGAAAATTAGCCCATGAGCGAAATTTAGCCCCTAAAATCATCCATGGTTTCAATTTAGGTTTTATGAATATAGCATGCATTCCCAATTCAATTCATGGGCCTGGTGTCAATTAGGGTTTTCTTTAACTACGAGCATTGGCAATTTTACCAGCCGAAACCTTTTGGCGTTCACCAACCACGAGTTTGTGGATGTGCTAGTTTACTATATTATTATTAGTCATACCCACTATTCTCTTTATCTTTATTGTTCTATTATAGTATTATATCTTTATTTATTGTCTCATTTTATATGTCTTACCACATTAACTTATATATACAATTATTCTATTGCATCCTATTGTAGGGGCTAGTCAACCCTGTCGACTAGACCCGATGATCGAATTAGAATATGTTGGTCAATTGGCGTAGTTAGAAGTAGAAGTTAGACAGAGTCTTTGTTAACCGACCGACCCAGGCAGTTAAGTAGTTACAACTCGTTGATAGAGGTATAAATAAATAAGCACATGAAGGCTCAGATAGCTTCTTGGGAGAGGATATATGTAATTGTGTTGTATTTTCTATCATATAATAAAAGGACTCTTCTTTGGGATCTCATTACTTATGTATGTCTCTCTATATGTCTATGTCTATGCATGCATCTCTATGATGGCTATGTAAGGTTCTACTAGTAACACTCCATAATTTCTCCTAGATTACAACATTGGTTTCGTTGCTGGTAGTACTGAACTTGGGCATGTAGAAGTATACATAAATGATAACTCAAAAAGACATACGTGAGTGGCGGGAGCGCAAAATCGAGAACTACATCAGAAACTACACAAGAAGGAATAACCTCTCACTAGCCAAAGAAAGGTCACGGTTCTTTTCAAAGACACGAAATATATCTTGAAGTTATCCCAAAAGCATTATATCAGCACATTAACAGATCAGGTGATGCGTAAATTGACGCCCAACGAGGATTTAGGACTGAATTTGACAAACGGAGGAAGAACGAACTTGCACAATTGGCTCGAAAGAATTATTGAAGATTATATTTCAGAACAAGTCGTTGAAGATCAAACATCCCTTGAAAAAATAAAAGATAAATTCTACACTGAATTGTACGATTTGTTTTTCTGCATGGTTCCAATACTTCTTCATAAATTCCTTCTTGACAAGGGATTTAGTGATATCATCGAATACCAACCAATATTAGGCACACCTTTACCGAATATCAACTTCCAAGAAAGAGACGAAAAGTGGGAAGCATTTCTTGACGCAAAGTGAAAAGATACAAGAGAAGCATGGGATTACATATTGAAGAAATAAATATGGCCAATGCTCCTAACTTAGAGTAAGTCGGGTCAGAAATGGGGGGTCAGTCGAGATTTTGAGATGTCATAAAAACAAGAAGTAGTGTTTACCAAGCCTAAATGTCATTGAGAGGAAAGCAAGCCCATAAGCAATCCACGAATATCCAGAAAATAGAACGGGATAAAAGAAAACAAAAAAGAGAAGATCTTTGTAACCAGTGGAACAAAAAAAAGTCGAATAGAAAGATGTCAGGGAAGGGTCAACCTGTCAGAGCATGTGAGCATTATGAGTCAGACAAAGATCGATCAGAGTTAGAAACATCGACAGCCACAGTGACACCCGATAGATGTAGCGACACACAATTGAACTTCCATCAATCGGTCGACAAACCAGAAAGTATTTACTACGAAGAATCAAGACCAGCTTTACGTACATCTCCCACATCATAAACCATTCCAAGGATAAGATAATTTATCCAAAAAAGGTTGAAGATCGACGACCAATCATCAAGATTATGGTACAGAATGAACGACCTGGGAAACCTACGAGATACATTGATTGTCGAGCATGAAATAAATGAAGTCGATAATATGAATATTCAAATCAAGGACCTCACTGACTCGATCCCCCCGCCACATCTAATCTCAAGAGAAGAAATTAACTATAGTCTGGAAACGACACAAACTTTGGAATGACGGTTAGTCGAATACAAAGACCAAAGTTCCCAAACTGAAGACGCATATTTTTTACTCAAGAAGAAACAACTATTCCTTGAGTATTATCCTTTGTAGGACATGGACAAAAACATACTAGAAGATTCGACGACCCAGTCGAAATAAGTAGTGTAGTAACTCAAACATTAAGAAAATCAAGTGTCCCCACCAAGAAATTCAAAATGGGATTCAATCACATCCCCGTCTATCAAGGAGAAGAAGACCAAAAGCTCCATTGGTTTATATGTGATTTGTTTTGGGATGCAACTGATATTAGATGAGGATAAGCAAATGGTGCAATTCGGAGCTCCGTTGTGCCACCACACCTTAAAATGGTTCATGAACTACATTGAAAAGCAAACTCATTCAAAGGTAGAAATAAAGAATAGTTTTGTAACATTTTTTAAAATCCAAGACATCACACATCTAGCAGCTCAAAAGTTAAAATAAATCAAGCAAATACCAAGTGAGTCGACAAGAGAATATGATAAGAGATTGAAATATCTCCTAAGTCAAATTGTGTCGATGATAGATCAAAACCTGCTATTCCAGTGGTATGTAGCTAGGATACTGCCAAGAATCATATCTCTATTATTCTTATACGAGATAACCAACTGCAAAGATGTGTTACAGAGGGAACAATGAGTCAAGTCAGACAACGATAGCCTGTCGAATTCCTCGAGGAAAAGATAGAACATTTGCAACAAAATATCAAAAATCTATCCATACAACGCAATGAAATATGGTGCACCACATACACTGGGGATGGACTCAAAAAAGTTAATTGTCCCCTAAATGAGAGCACACAAGAAACATATGTCCATTGAGTACAAGCCCAAAAATACTGCAACATATGTGTTGCCTAATTGATCATAGTATACAAGATTGTCTACACAATATAAAAAACACAAAGTGGTGCCACATATGTGAAGCTTTCGACCATGAAACTTTAGAATTCCATCTAAATGATAGAAATAAAAATAATATACGAATAGTCTACCACACAAAAACCATCGACCAATAAAACAACTATGGTCGAAGAGATTATTATTTCGGAGGTCGTGGTCGAGGTCGAGGTCGTGGACGACCTTATTTTTCTAATTACTGGAAAAATGATCATGACAGCGCAGAATGTCTGATAAAATATAGAATTGATCTGAATTTTTGCAACATATGTGGCATTGGAAATCACTCTTTAGAAGATTGTCTGATAGTACTCGACAAAATTATACCTAGAAAAATTTTGAATCTACTACACGCAGTATCCAAAGAAGAGGTGAGGAACTCCAAAAATTTACATATTGTTACAAGGTCGGGCGTAGGACGTGACACCCATACTCCACCACAAAATTACCAAAGAAAGAAGGCTAACAACTTTCCAAACCAAGATAAAGAAGAGAAAATAATGAGAGAAGCTCTTAAATTATTCAAGAATGCCACAGTAGATCAAAGAAATCCAAGAAGTCGAGATGAAGACACCATCCAGGAATTTATGCAACTACTCAAAGAAAAAAAGTCGATAGGTAGGCTATTGGACCTACTCAACATACTATGAGAATACAAAGATGGTCAGAAACTGACAAAGGATCCAAATCACCTCTCTTATAAAAAAAAACGATTACGATCCTCGAGTCAACTTGGAGATTGAAGGAATGATGGTCAATCAGGTGGTCGTCAATTTTGGTTCGCAAGTTAAAATTTTACCACGAGAAACATGGGTACAAATGGGCCGACCCATTCTAGCACCCATGATGAATTATCTTAAGTTAGTTGATCAGAGATTAATAGAACCAATCAAAATACTGAGAAATGTCGACACAGAAATTATGGGAATACTGGCTTCAATCAAATTTGAGGCAATCGACCTTGTCAATGGAATGTCAGTGTATGCATCTCTTGTCGGTCGACCATGGGGTCAAAGAATGAAAGCAACTATCTCCCTGGAAAGAGATAAAATAAAATTGAAAGGAAGTGGGAGAAAAATAATTATTCCCTTGGATTCAAAGGGAGGAAAACCATGGATGGAGTCATGGGATAAATATCAAGAAGCCATATGTCTATATCAAATAAAAAATGAACAAAAATATTATATAGAACCAACTGCAAAAGGAGAAATTTTGAGAGAATCCCCCATGTCATTCGGACATAATTCTGACTCCGCATTATACAACTGGAAAATAGAAAACTATGAAGCACATGTGAAAGACTATTGGTCCATTGAAGTTATTCCAAAGAACCATCTGAATATGTGCTATTCAATTCAGGTTGTACCAAAATTATATGAAAAAAAAACTCAACAAACTCCCACTCTCATTTTGATTGACAATCATATAAGAAAACCCTTGTGATACAATGAATGACATACCCCTTCGACCCATGTTGCAGAGGTAGAAAAATCCATAGGAGAGTAAGGAAGGACACAAAGTCTTGTGGAAAATTTCACAGGCCAGGATGAAAGATGGTGGGAAACACATTCCCCCCATTTACAAACATGGACAACTGTGTCGACATACTTCGTTTAAATATCCGGCGATAAGAAATTATCCAAACATGCAGATATTCCCACATTCAAAATCAGCTACGATCAATCAAAACATATTCAATGTTGTGAAAGTGAATGGAAAAGAATAGGATATAAGGATGAAATGATATGGCCCCATATGTTCCCAAGCACATTAGATGAGATACCAAACAAATGGTACAAGATTGAAGAATCTTGTAGCCACACTTCCAACTGGGCCGAAATCAAAAGAAGTTTTGTCCAAGACTTCGAATTTAATCCAGTAGAGGAACACTTGAAATACACAACATGTCAAACAAAAAGCTTTCTAGAAATTCCTTCACCATCTCAACAAAAAGAAAATATGTCGGTCGATGGAGGATTGACATTGACTTGCAATTTTGTGTTGGTAGAAAATAAGGAAATCTCGACTACACGGAGGATTGACATAGAGAATATAAAATGGCTAGGACAAAGATTCCAACGGAAGAAATACCATACAACATTGCATAATCATGTGAAATCAGTATTAAGTATAGCCACGGAACACAAATAAGACCAAGAACAACCCAACTTCCCAAAAATCTTTACGAAAATTGAAGAAGGAGAACGTCATCTCGATAAAGAAAATCCACCAGAATGGATGGACGTGGAAATAAGAATGAAGGAATTTGACATTTCAAATGATGGTCGACAAAAAATGGTGTGAGTCGGTGATTATTGGTCTGACAAGCAAACAAACGACATAGTCAGTCTACTAAAATAGTATCAAGATGTTTTTGCACGTGAATACAAGGATCTGAAAGGACTTGTAAAAGAAATGGGTGAAATGAAGATCGAACTGATCCCAGGAGAAAAGCCAATCAAAAAATGACCATACAAGTTAGCGCACAAGTACAAACTAATCGAAGGAATGCTACAGGAAGGCATTATTTATCCTATCGACAAGGAAGAATGAGCAAGCCCCACGGTGGTACAACCAAAGAAGCATGATCCAAAGAAGTTAAGAATTTGTGTCTACTTTCAGGGACTCAATAAAAAGACTATGAAAGATTTGTTCCCCACCTGTTTTGCTAATGGAATCATAAAAAAAGTCATTGGTCATGAATGTTATTCATTTACTAACGGATTCTCAGGATATAACCAGGTGCCAATCGCAAAAGAAGATCAGGAAAAAACAACTTTCATGTCAAAATTTGGATATTTTTCCTACAGAGTCATGCCATTCGGATTGAAGAACACACAAATAGTTTTTTCAAGAATAGTGGTCAAAGAATTCAAAGTATATATCTACAAAACCACGTTTGTATACTTTGACGACTGAAAAATCTATAGTCTACTTAGAAATCACATACAAATATGGAAAATATGGCAACCATAACAACTATGTCAAATATGGCAAATATGGTGACCATAACAACTATTCCATAATTAGATGATTAGTTCAAACCATATGCATAACTTTCTCCAATAATATATCCCTAAATCTCTCAATTCAATCCATGAAATCCTCATCCCTAATATCTCTCCATATCCCCATCTTTCACTCATATGTGAAAGATGGGGATATAGACATTATTGCACTTATACTTCGTTACATTTATACACTTATATAAATTAGACATTATTCATATATCACAAGTATGGATTATTCCTTCAAAATGTTATTAAAAAATATGGTCATTAAAGAAAAGAGGTTACATTATGCATATGCTTTAAGAGTATTCAAAAATCCACATGCAAGAAAAAACACCTAGAAAAAAGTGTGATAATCTAATGAGAAACATTGTCTTCAATGAAACATTTTTTTTCCTTTGTTTTTTTTGAACTATGTCCAATCCTTTGGAGAAGGGTCAGCTAGAACTAATTGTAAATCATCATTTTGAATCAAACATGATTCCTTTTCATAAGCAAAATATTTGGATTCATGAGCCCTTTTTATTCCTCATGTAGGAGCTTCATTGAGAGTGTTATCACATAAAGTTGTCTAAGGGCCGTAGGGCGACTCGATCATTTTCTTGTGCGGGTATCAGTCTCGATTTCAAAGTGCACCTTTTTAGAGTGACCCATTCCAGACTTGAATCAAGAAAATAAGCGAGTTCAACTTCCAACGGCTAGGATTCCATGTGGAGTTCGGAATCTGAAAGTGCGAAAATTATAGCGCCATAGAAAAAGGTCTGAAGTCCCAAGGTCAAGCAAAGGTTAAATCTGGACTGTAGCTCTCATCGGGAGAGATCGACGGTGGAAAATTATCGCGGGAATCGGGAGTTCGGAATATTGTTAAAGTTGTTCGTTAAAGGTTCGAAGTCTCGAAACCCGAAGTGAGCAGGAGCCGTCCGATCCAGAGGGACGTGTGGCACCCGATCCGAGCTGCATAGAAAGTCACTTCAGGAAATTTGAAATGAGATATGCATAAAGCATGAAGTGTTGAAGTGGCCGAAGCCCAAAGTTTTGAAGTGCTCAGAGGTGGAGCCCCGGGTCATAGTCCGAGGTCATATGGGGGGCATGCCTGGGAAAAGAAACTAGTGCCCATTGCTTAGAGATTTTTTCAAAGCGGGCATTGAGAATTATGTGGTCTCGTGTTGTGAAAATATCCAAAGGGTGAAATCCCGAAGCGTCATATGGGATAAGCGCTAGGTCACAACCTGAGGTCACAAGCATGAAGGGGTGATAAAGAAGGATCTTAGCACCTACAACACCCGTATTGGTCACAGGGGAAGATTTGCAGAGCCTCGAGGAATCAATATTGACTTGAAGAAGTTGTGGGCACTGCTTGGAAGCATTCATGGGTGTCATGCCTCATCCTAATTCCAATGAAGAAAGTTATTGAAGATAGGGGTGGCAGTTGAGACCTCTTCTCACCCCATAAATGGAAAGCATTGCAGAGAGCAGCCATGAAGGCGGACTATCCACCTGAAGCTTCATCCTGGATGGATTTTCTTGTAAAACACATAATTGCACCTGTCTCGCATATAACATGAGAAGGCATGCACATTCTGACAGAACGGGTGCCAACTGGAATCTTTGATTGAAGGGGACCGATCACACTCCTGGTAGTTGTAGCAGTACTAATTATATATAGGCAGTTTTGATATTTTGTAAGGGTTGAATGGTTGAGCTAGAATCCCTGCTATTGTAATATTTTGATTGAGAAGGCTTTTAGCAGTTTCTTTCTCATCTTGAAAGTTCCCTGGGAGATTGACAATGATCAGATCTAGTCTTTGATGGTGAACAAAGACCAAACAAATTCAAATTGCATATCATTCACCTACCGACTCCATGATTAAATGATTGATTGGTGACTCCACTGGTTCGAAATGGAAAGAATTTGCACTTGGAGGTATGCTCCTTTTAATTTCTCCTATGTTCCTAGTTTTCCCAATATTGTTCCTAGTCCAAATGAATGGGGTGATTATTTGCCCATATTTACAGAGCGTAAAGAGGACAACCCTGCTCAGCATCTCCTTGACTTTCATGAACTCATGCATCAATGGGAAACACATCATGAGGATGTATTATTAAATATGTTCATGATCTCATTAGCAGGAGATGCTCACACTTGGTACCACTCCTTACCCCTTGCTAGCATATCCTCCCTAGAGTAGTTTCATGCGGCTTTCAATAGGCATTGTCAAAAAATTTATTCCTCCGAGTTAATTTTTCATAGTTGTTGTGGGGAATATAAAGAATGTGTTCAAGATATAACTGATTCTTATGAAAGCTATGAGGATGAGGGGTATACCTCAGAGGAGTTGATAAATCCGGTAAAATCACTTTCTGCAAGAATAGAGGAATTGGAGGCAGATTTTTCTTCCCGCTCTTATGAAGAAAATACATAGGATATTCCAGTCCTTGAAGAAGATGTTCTTGGCATCCCTACTAATGGTGAAGAAATGATGTTAGATATTGACCAAGAACAACCAAGTTTTGATGGATATCCTAGTGAAGATGACGAAGAGCAGATATTTTCCATGGTTCATGTTTATGATGATTATGAATCAGATCCTTGGGAGAGCCATGAAGGAGAAAAGGAAGAGTTAAATGGGTAGTTTATCTCCTGTCCAGAACCCGTAAACAAGAAGGTATCACCTGGGATTAGCCAAGCTGCATTAGTCCTCCACCCACCTATACACTCTAAGAACATCAAATGACATGTGAGCAATAATGAAAGAAATGAGGTAATTTATGACCAGTTGAGCATGCCTGATTATGAATTTTGTGACCATGTGGGGTTATATATGGAGTTTTGTTTTCCCAAAGCATTGGAGCCTGCAAAATTTTTCATATTATCATCATTTGGGGGTATAGTCAGTGTTCCAAACCATGTTTTCATTTTGCTGTCATACTTCCCTAACCTTTTGTGGATCATCTGCAGTGAAGAAAATAATTATATCAGCAAACAGTCTGGGTGGCTATGGTGGAAGTTTTCTTTCACCTAACACTTTGTAAAAATCAGTTAGCTTAGGTTTGTACATAAATAAGATCCTTCCAGAGCATGTGTATTTGCTTTCTTTTTGTAAGTAGAGTAGTGTACATATTTCCCTGTTTTCTTTAGCGAAAGTTTTGAGCTAGACTCCATAGCCCAACAAGACTAGAACTGTGCATTCTTGGCAGCTCGCAGGGAGCATGCCATCCCTTGTGGAGCCAAATGTTATCACATAAAGATGTCTAAGGGCCGCAGAGAGACCCAATCCTTTTCTTGCGTGGGTATAAATCTTGATTTCAAAGCGCACCTTTTTAGAGCGACCCACTCCATACTCAAATCAAGAAAACATGTGAGTTCAGCTTCCAACGACTGTGATTCTATGTGGAGTTCATATCAGTGGTTCACAAGTGTTCGAAATCTGAAAGTGCGCAACGAATATCACCATAGAAAAAGGTCTGAAGTCCCAAGGTCAAGCAAAGGTTAAATTTGGACTGTAGATCGCATCGGGAGAGATCAACGGTGGAAAATTATTGTGGGAATCGGGAGTTCAAAATATTGTTAACGTTTTTCGTCAAAGGTCCGAAGTCCTGAAACCCAAAGTGACCGGTAGCCATCTGATCTAGAGGGACACGTGGTGCCAGATGCGAGCCGTAGAGAAAGTCACTTCAGGGAATTTGAAATGAGAGATCCGTAAATCACGAAGTGTCAAAGTGGTCGAAGCTCAAAGTTCTGAAGCACTCAGAGGTGGAGCCCCGGGTCACAGCCTGAGGTCATATGGGGGGAATTCTTGGGAAAAGAAACTAGCACCCATTACTTAGAGATTTTGTCAAAGAAGGCATCAAGAATTATGTGGTCTAGTGTTGTGAAAATATCCAAGGGGTGAAATATCGAAGCTTCATATGGGATACATTCCAGGTCACATCTTGAGGTCACAAGCATGAAGGGGTGATGAAGAAGGAGCTTAGCACCTACAACGCCCGTATTGGTCATAGGGGAAGATTTGCAGAGCCTCGAGGCATTAGGATTGACTTGAAGAAGTCGTGGGCACCGCCTGGAAGCATTCATGGGTGTCAGGCCTCATCCTGATCCCAATGAAGGAAGTTATTAAAAATAGGGGTGACAGTTGAGACCCCGTCTCACCCCATAAATGGAAAGCGTTGTAGAGAGCAGCCATGAAGGCGTATTGTCCACCCGAATCTTCCTCCTGGATGGATTTCCCTGTAAAACACATAACTGCGCTTGTCTTGCATCTAACATGAGAAGGCTTGGATAGTCTGATAGAGTGGGCGTCGACTGGAAGCTTTGAATGCAGGGGCCCTATCACGCTCCTGGTAGTTGCAGCAGTTTTTCTTAGATATAGGCAGTTTTGATATTTTGTAAGGGTCGAATGGTTGAGATAGGCTCCCTGCTATTATAATATTTTGATTGAGAACAACTGGTTCTCTAGTTATGTATTTTATTTTGAGACATCTTGGTTAATCTAAGTCAACTTTCTTACTCCATCTTATTTGCTTCTGATACTGAGGGTTCATGTTTGATTGATTCACATGGATTGTTGTAAGTGTATTATGATAAATGTTTGATTATAGTACTGTTATGATTTCTTTCAGCTTCCTTGAAATTTGAATCCAAGAGGACATTGTGTTTAAGTTTTTCCTCCTTAGGCTGCTAGAAAATATGATTTTCATAGCGGACCTTTACACCTTTCTCACTAAGTCTTCCCTCTATTCACCCTTACTCCAACTTACTGACTGAAGTTAATCAAGACCTCACCTACAGGTGCATATCAGTCTGGTTTTCTGAGTTAAAACGATATCATCTTGATTCTCTGCTCATTTGACCTCTTTAAAACCAACTTGTGACAAAAAATCTGATGGGTACTAGGCTTACCTCCAACGCAATCTCGAGGTGACTTCTAGTGCTAATAGAGAGATATCTTCCACTTGGGGAAAATATCCTTATTTATTTCTTCTACTTAAACCTTTAAGGACATCTATAAATCTTCATCTCATCTAATCCACTATTAATATCCTTATCTACCTCTGAAAAGAGAAAATCTTCTATGAACTGATGATCTTCAACATCCAATAGTGGGGGCTCATATGGTTGCCATCTTTTAGATTTTGGGGCTGAAATTTTTTTCTTTTTGCATAAGCTCTTGCTTGGGGACAAGAATCCTGAAGGTGACCTATTTGATGGAAAACTTGGCATTCAAAAGATGTGTTTTTGTAATCTAAGACCTGATTTCAATTATATTTACCTTGTTTTAAAATCATCATTTCTGGAAGACCTTTACCAAGATCAATATCCTCACATACTCGAGCATAAGTGAAAATCCCTAATTCTACATGCTCAATATCTACCTAGAGAATTTCATATAGCTTCAAAGAGTAAATGATCCAAATTATTTTGAGAATGACATGAAGGCAAAAATATAATAGAGATATAACAAGGAAATACACATAGATATTGCAAGGAACACAATAATGAATTAAAACTCATATTCTATTAGTGGTTGTCTAGAATACGAAAGACCATAAAATGTAAAGCACACAAGCTAGTTAGAATGGTGGTATCTTATCTCTGAAGAGAGATGTGCTCTCTAGACTCATTCACAATAAGTTGATTACAATGAGGCTCCAAATGCCTTTGTTAAAATAAATCACAAATGAGAAAATCCTAAACATCCAAAACCATAACCCCAGAAGATGAAACGCCAAAAGGTTTGTGGGCCTTGATGGGGGTAGTTGATACGTCAACTTCCCTAGGGCATAAATTTTGCATAGGATCTTCATTTGGGGTGCTTGATACCTATTCAAAAAGGTATATCCAAGAAGTACACATTCGAAATTGCCCAATAATCCCGAGAGATATTTATTGGGCATTTCCACGTCAAAAAAGTGTCGTTTAGGGCCTCAAAACGACCTCGAAATTTTGGGACACGTAAAAATGTCAACATGGAAACTATAATTTGAGCTAGTGGAACAGGTGGGAGGCCATTGATATCCATATGGATTAGTCCCCCCCTAGAAATAAATGGTCTCCATTGCATCAAGTTCCTCCATCATATGGGGAAATTTATGTTGAATATGACTCCTAGTGAGCCTCTTGCGCTGATTAAGAAACTGGCCTACTTTGATGACCCGATAGAGTTGGATGTTTTGTTGGAGGGTGTCGTTCATCTTGGTTTCCATGATCTGATCAATTGACTCATGTTCAATGCAATAAATATTGATTTCTATAGGGGCCAAGTACTCAGTCACATTTGAAGTTTCCATAAGAGATGGAAAATAGGGTAGAAGTAGTTCCACATTAAATACAAGGTGTAAGCCTAGGAAAGGAGGAATAATTAATTCAAAATCATTCTTACCCTCATCCTTGATGGGGTAAGGCACGTATCTGTTAGGTTCCTAACCCGCACATAGATAAGAACAATATATTCAGATGTAATAAAGGTCAATATTAATAAGGCCTTTCAATAAAATAGAATAAGGAGGATGTAAGAAGACCTAATAGAAGCTTCCGCTTCTAGAAGGATCTTCCTCTAGATGCTTCTTTTGATTGACATATTTACTATAAATAGGAGTCGAGGGTATGAGAACCCTAGCTTGGATATTATTGTAATAGAGCTCTTCTCAACTGGAGGTTTCCCCCTCGAAGAGGCCCGTGAACATTGCTTTCAGATTCAAAGTGTTATTTCTGTTGTTATTCTTATATCATTTCAGTGCTATTGTGGTGAATGTTCTGGTTATATTGTTGTTATTCTACCATTTCTAGCATTTTATTTTTGTTCTGCATACATTTTATATCTGGTATATTACAAGTGGTATCAGAGCACTTTCCTCGGCAGAAAGTGTGGGTTAAATGTTTTTCAGGGTAGAGATGTATTCCGACGTCTTTAAGCCAAAAAGATCTGTCGTTACACCCATAAACCTGCGGTTGAGGGATTCATATATGCAGGAAATACAAGTGGTACTTAAGCACACATCTGTTGGCTACCCTTGTAACCCCTGTTGGTACCCCTTCGAGTGGTAGCGCATCAGATAGAACCTGTGTATGGATCGGCCTATATTACCTGAAGCCCTCTTTAGATAAACTGATCGACCACTTGATTGCTATAGTGTCACCGAGAACAACACTCAGGAAGATACTCTCTAGTACCTGGGTAGTTAGGTAGTATGGCTAAGGGTACGGTCTATCCTCCTTAGTTAGTAAACTGAGATATTGGTCCAAGTACTACTGTTTGACCCCCCGTGTATATCGGAGAGCTATAGCACAGGGCAAACCCTTGTTTGTAGAACCCTTGAATACCTAACCCTTGGGGACAGAAACATAAACATATTAAAACAGACAAGATCTATTGTCGCGCAACTGTGTTCGGGTTGCCAAGTAAATACACATTTTTTTTTCTGGTTAATCATTTGGGCATTTTCTCTCTATAGTATTCTTCAGACCGGAGTATAACTCTGCAGGTGTAAAAAAAAAAAAAAAATCTGGAAATTTTTTCACCATTATTTGAGACCTATTCCATTGGATTCATCTCTTCGCCCTTATCACATTCATCCATATCATTTTTCAGAAAAAACATTTGACCCCGCCCGCTCCTTTTCAGTTCCCCCATCCTCATGGCCCATACCCATAGCCAAGAATTGGAAGCTTGCTTCAACACCTTTCAATCTGGTCTCATCGAGACCCAACAAGAAGTGAAACAACTCAGTGCCAATGTTGCCACCATCAATACAACTATGCAGTCCTCAATGGAGGAAATCAAACAAGACCTCACCACCCAACTTGAATCTGTCTTTTCGACACTCTACACCAAACTGTATATCCCTACAGATAACCTTTCCTCTTCCTGACCTCCACATACTAAAGGTGGACATTCCTCTCATTCCCATAACTTTCAGAACCATCACTTTCAACGTGACCTATGCCTTCGACGGGTGGATGTGAAAATGTGCATCTCCAAATTGGTGACTACCACCTGAAATCCCATATGTTTGCTATCGACATGGGAGGTTGTGACATTGTGTTCGTTGTAGACTGGCTAAGGACTTTGGGTCCCATTCTCATGGATTTTAAAGACTTAACCATGCAATTCGACCAGGAGGGCCACCAATATAAGTTCCAAGCCATCACCACTAGTTCACTTGAGATCATTAGTTCCCATTGCATGGAAAAGATACTCAAAAAATGTCATTCTGGTGTTATCACCCAACTCCATGCCATACAAGAAACAGAGACACCCTTGGTCCCGCAAGACCTCCAAGCCATCCTTTCTAAACATCAATTGGTCTTTTCCACTCCCCAAGGACTCCCTCCTTCCCATGGTGTTCATGATCATTCCATTCCCCTTGTACCTGGAAGCCTTCCTCCCAATATCCATCCGTATCGTCACCCATTTTCCCAAAAAAATGAAATTGAGAAAATGGTCCATAAACTCCTTACTGTACGCATTATCCACCCTAGTATGAGCCCCTACTCTTCTCTTGTGCTCATGGTCCTGAAGAAAGAAGGTTCTTGGAAAATTTGTCCTGACTTCCGTGCCCTCAACAAACTTCCCATTTAAGAAAAATTCCCCATTCCTGTCATTGATGACCTCCTGGATGAATTGTGTGGCGCCCAATTCTTCATGAAACTTGATCTTTGTTTGGGATACCACCAGATACATATTAAAGAGGTAGACATTCCCAAGACTGCCTTTAGAACTCATGAGGGCCACTATGATTTTTTGGTCATGCCCTTTGTCCTGTGTAATGCCCCCTCCACCTTTCAAAGCCTCATGAATCATGTCTTCCATCCTTTTCTCCACCATTTTGTCTTAGTTTTCTTTGATTATATCCTCATCTATAGAAAAACCTAGACAAACCATCTTGCTCATGTGGATCAAGTTCTCCATCTACTCTCTCAGCACCAACTTTTCCTGAAACAGTCTAAATGTGCTTTTGGCGCCTCATAAGTAGAATACTTGGGTCATCTGGTTGGCAAGGATGGCGTCAGGGTGGATCCTAAAAATATTGAAGCTATGCAAGAATGGCCTCACCCAAAGACTCTTAAGAGCTTGTGTGGATTTCTAGGCTTAACAAGGTATTATCACAAGTTTGTTAAGAATTATGGGAAGATTGCAACACCTCTCACTGCTCTCCTCAAAAAGAAATCTTTCACTTGGACTCCAGCCACTGCTCAAGCTTCTCAAACCTTGAATATGGCCATGTGCACCACTCCAGTCCTCACCCTTCTCAATTTCACAAAGACCTTTGTGTTGGAATGTGATGCCTGAGGGAAAGGAATTGGTGTTTTTCTTATGCAAGAGGGTTGACCTTTGGCCTTTACCAGCAAGAAACTATCTAAAATAAATCTGGGTAAATCCATCTATGAAAAGGAAATGTTGGCTATTCTGCATGTTGTTGATCTGTGGTGCCCTTATCTATTGGGGCAACATTTCCAAATTAAGACGGACCATCAAAGCCTCAAGTATTTTATGGAACAACGCATTTCCTCCCTAGAACAACAAAAATGGGTGACTAAGCTCTTTGGATATGATTATGAGATCATTTACAAGAAAGGAAAATACAATGTGGTTGTGGATGCACTTTCCCAAAAATATGACGATGAAGGATCCCCTTTATCTCTTTCATTCATTGTACCAGATTGGCTCCAAGCCATTCGCTAGGAATGGCTACAAGATCCCAAAAGTTTGCATCTGATCCAACAATTGCAGTCCAATGCTCCAGCTTCCCCAAGGTGCTCTTGGCTCCATGGTGAACTTTGATACAAAGGTCGTTTGTATTTAAGTAAACAATCAAAGCTTAAATCCACGGTACTTTCTAAGCTTCATTCTACACCCATAGCAGGGCACTCTGGGTTCACCAAAACCTATGACAGGGTCAAACATTCCTTTTTCTGGGAAGGTATGAAACATGACATTCGTAATTTTGCCGTTGAATGTGATGTGTGTCAACGCAACAAGGGGGAAACAGTCAAATCTCCGGGCACACTACAACCGCTCCCGATTCCACCTGTTATTTGGAAGGATATCTCTATGGATTTTATTATCAGCTTACCCAAATCAGGAAATAAATCAGTCATCATGGTGGTTGTTGATCGCCTTTCCAAGTATGCTCATTTATGTGCCCTTCAACACTTGTTTACAACATCCACGGTGGCTCACATTTTCATGGATCAGGTCTTCAAGCTTCATGGCATGACGCACTCTATTGTTTCTGAACGCAACCCAACTTTCACAAGCAATTTTTGGCAAGAAATGTTCAAGATACAAGGCACCAAATTTCATCTCAGCACAACTTATCATCCCTAGACTGATGGCCAAACTGAAGTTGTCAACAAATGTTTGGAAACATATTTGAGGTGTTTTTCCTTGGAAAATCAAAATCAGTGGGCTCAATGGTTACCCCTAGCTGAATGGTGGTACAACACTTCATACGATACAACTACATGCATGACTCCTTTTGAAGCAGTATATGGACATAAGCCACCTTCAGTTCTCTCATACTTATCGGGTGCCTCGAAGGTCCAAGTGGTTGACCAAACACTTACATATTGAGAGGCTATTCTCCGTATCCTCAAAGATAATTTGATCACGGCACAAAATCGAATGAAGCAACAAGTAGATCAAGGTCGCTCTAAACGTCAATTTGCAGCAGGGGATCAGGTGTTTCTTTGACTGAAGCCTTACAAGCAAACTTCCCTCGAGACCGAGCATTGTGATAAGCTAGCACCCAAATTTTATGGTCCTTATACCGTTCTCAAGCATGTGGGACAAGTATCCTATGAATTAGCTTTGCCCAGCCATTCAAAGCTACATCCTATTTTTCATGTTTCATGCTTAAAGAAGGTGATTGGAGCTATGTGCCAAATTCAAACCAACCTTCCTGAGTTAGCTGAAGAAGGATCCATTTGGCTATAGCTAGAAGCATTTTTGGACCCGAGTGAGCGTCGCCTTCGTCAGAGAATCATCAAGGAAGTGTTAGTCCAGTGGAAAGATACAACTCCAGCAGATGCCACTTGGGAACAAGCTACCATTCTGCAACAATTTTCTCATGTCAAGCCTTGAGGACAAGGTTGTATTTAAGGGGGAGGACATGTTAGGGTCCTAACCCGCACATAGATAAGAACAATATATTTGGATGTAATAAAGGTCAATATTAATAAGGCCTTTCAATAAAATAGAATAAGGCAGATGTAAGAAGACCTAATAGAAGCTTCCACTTCTAGAAGGATCTTCCTCTAGATGCTTCTTTTGATAGACATATTTAGTATAAATAGTAGTCGAGGGTATGAGAACCCTAGCTTGGATATTATTGTAATAGATCTCTGCTCAACTGGAGGTTGCCCCCTCGAAGAGGCCCGTTAACATTGCTTTCAGATTCAAAGTGTTATTTCTATTGTTATTCTTATATCATTTCAGTGCTATTGTGGTGAATGTTCTGGTTATATTGTTGTTATTCTACCATTTCTAGCATTTTATTTCTGTTCTGCATACATTTTATATCTGGTTTATTACAGTATTGGAGTGGGAATAACTTTTGATGGGGTCATGTGAGGCCCTCTTTCTACAAATGCAACCATAACTTATCTACAACCTTAAACTTGTGTGGTACCAAGTGTTGATCATGGCGTTGCTTGTATTTGGCATTAGCTTTCTGCAAAATATCATGAACTTGTTGTTGGATGTGCTATATTCGCTCAAACAATTTGACTCTTCGATCAACCTCGATCTAAGCATGGGAGGACTCTTCAAGTGCATCTACAATGGACACAACTACGTCAATGGGGGCTAATGGATGGAACCCCAAGCACACTTGAAAAGGGTTATGGCAAATAGATATTTGGAGGGCTCTGTTGTAGCTATGTTGAACATAAGGAATACTTGCATTCCATGTGTGTGGATGTTTGGATTTGTACATCCTTAGGATATGGACAATCATGCTATTGACAACCTCTATTTGTCCATTAGTTTGTGGGTGGAAGGTAGTCTTTTTGGTCATCTTGGTGTCCATCATCGACCATAGGTTGGACCAAAACATGCTCAGGAACCTATTGTCTTGATCTGAGATAATGGTTTTTGGGAGCCCAAAATGAACCCAAACATGTTCAAAAAAGAGATTGGTGGTCAGATTGGATATGATGCTCTTCTTCCAGGGTGCCAAAACTATCATCTTAGAGAATAGATCAACAACCACGAAGACACAATCGTTCTCATGCTTGGTTGAAGGAATACCGAACATGTAATCTATGGATATGGACTCCCAAGGCCTATATAGCATAGGAAGAGGGGTGCATAACCCTTGTTTCTTGATGGTAGGCTTGGCAATGGCATAGTCAATGTAAGATATGATGTACCTGTGGACATATTGTTGAAGCTTTGGCCAATAAAAATGATTTTTCAGTATTGTCATTGTTTTTTCCACACCAAAATGTCCTACTTCCCAGCTATAATGAGCTTACCAAATCATCTTTGCATGCTCACTTGAAGGAATACAAATATGGGTCATATGGAATAACAATCCATCATGGAGGTGAAATTATGGAACTGTTTTTCCTATGCTCAATGTATGATAGGTAGCAACAAAGTCAAATTCATTATTGTATAATTATGGCCATCTAGGCATTTCATTCCCATAGAAGTTAAGAATTATTCTTAGTTCCACAACCAAGGATCGATTAAGAAAATATGTGACATGGTTGTGTTGGAATACTAAGAGGGGGGGTGAATCAATATGAGCACTTTATACCATTTTTAACCAAAATATATATTCTTTCACTTTATCAACAATGTTCAACATTATATAATCAATGTGTCATCTATGATTGCATTCAATATATCATGAGAATATAATCATAAGCAACGTCACATCAAATAGACAATACACCAATATTTATGTGGAAACTCAAATGGGAGAAAACCATGGAAAGATTTCTTATATATATCAAGAATTCATTCATAGAAAGCACTAATTTCCAAATTCTCCAGCTACAACTGGACGGAGGATACAACCCCCTATTCTCAGCCTCCAACTTGAAGGAAGCTACAACTCCTTGATTTATATGGCTCCAACCATAAGGAGGCTACAACCTCCTCGGTTCTCCGGCTACAACCTAAAGGTGGCTACAACCATATAGTTCTCAGGCTCCAACCTGAAGGAAGATCCAACTCCCTGATTCTCTGGCTACAACCAGAAGGAGTCTACAACCCCCTATGTTCTCTAGATACAACTAGAAGGTGGCTAGAACCACCTGTCCTTGCCCCATCCTGCCACCCTAAAATATAAGTGTCAAATGATGAAACCACTACACTGTCACTATGAGAAATATCATTGTAAACATGTACCAACTTGTAACCAACTTGTGCCAAAATCCTGTAATCAATCCTATACCAGAAGTCAACATGTACCAACAAATACCAACAGGTACGCGACCTGTATATACTACAACTCGCGTATGTGCACGCCCTGTTTATATTGCGGTTGGTGTATGTAAGCGACCTGTCTATACTGCATCCTACGTACACCCTTAGAGAACTAGGGTTTTCACCTTTCTGAACTCTGACTCTTTGTTTTCTTTGTTATTGTCATTGTCACTGCCATTGTCATTGATATTGTCACTGTCACTAATACTCAACCATATCCTCTCACACGGATCATATACCAAAGACGCCTCTCAACTAGATGTCCAACAACCACATGCCTCAACCAAGCATGATCCAACATCACCACATACCATCACAAGATATGTGTCTCAACCATGTACCAACCTGTACCATGCATCAACATGTACCACAACCATACATCAACCTGTACCATCAACCATGTACATACCATGTACCTGTATCATATACCATACCATGTGAATACCATGCAAATCAACCATGTACATCAACCATGCACATCAATACATGTACCTTATACCATACCATGTGCCAACCATGCAAATCAACCATGTACATCAGCCATGCACATCAATACCTATACCTTATACCATGTACCATAAGATATGTTGAACAAGTAATGCCCAGAGTGTATCTCAACCAAGTACCATCACCACTAAGAGATGTCCCTTATGCATGTACTACCATATGCCAAGTGTATATCTCAATAATATATCAATATCAATGGTATACCACTAACACAACAACCATACACCTTGTACCAATAAACCAAGAAGTGTACCAATAATGTATCTCACCCAACATGTACCATATACCATGAAATTCCTCTAGTCATATGCCTCAAGCATGCTCCTCAATATCACAAAGATGTAGTCTCATAACACAATATGATAAGCCTCAAGTATATTCCAATACCACAAAGATGTGCCTCTAAAAATGAACCATAACAACCATATATTAAGTACCAAGAGTGTGTCTCAAACATGTAACAATCTTATCTCAACCATGTACCATCAAGGGCCTCCAATACATACCTTAATCATGTTCCATATCATCGAAGGTTCAAGCCTCAAACAAATACATAAATGACATACCTTTAGTCATGAGAACCTATAAAATGAAGGCATGGGAACTTGCTTTAGACTCTAGAAACCTGAAATCTTCATATTCTCAAGTTTTTATGGATTTACCCTCATGTACACACCTTGTTATATTGTTAGCCCATGTACGTATGCACCCTATTATATTGTTAACCCGTGTATGTACACACCCTATTATACTATTAGCCCGCATACACCTAAAAAACTAGGGTTTTCTCAAGTTCTGCAACTTTGAAACTTTCGTCCCTTTAGACCTTCACTACCTCAGAAAAATGCCGCCACATTCAACCTCAAAAATACAAAAGATAAACCATAACAATTCACTAAACCACTCATTAAACCATAACAATTCACTAGATAGATGTTCAATATAAGTGTGTTTGTGTATGTGTTAATAAATGACTCCATGAGGTGTATTTATACAAGTGATAGGTAACTCCCCTCCTTACTTTAGGCCTTCTAGGGTTTTCTTGTTACAACAAATTTACCCTTTTATTAACCAACTAGGGGTTTCTTTACCACTCTTTGGGTCTTCCAACTTCGCAAGACCATATCTTCCTAACCGTGAGGAACTATGTGATGTTCCACATATCACTGGAAATGACATGACGATTATTATCCATATACGAGTGCCTTAAATTCATTTAATCAATATTTTAATTCCATATTATGCATTCAACATTTCTACTGGAATATGCTACCAGAATCATTCAAATGTATCTGACACAACTCACCATTACTCTCGACCATACAAACGATAATAAACTATCCAATGATATAGTCCACATAACTTGAACTCTCCAAGGGTTGACATCGCTATCCATGGTCACTCTCCAAGGGTTGAAATCAATGACAACCAACTGTATAAACCATCTGTCCATAAATATAAACCAATTGTCCAACAATCCCCCCCTTTAGAATTGATGGCAACACCAACATTGATGGAAACACCTAGACATGGAAGAAATCATGCTCAAACTATGTTTGTGACCATCACTCCTCATGAATGTTTCTCACTCTCCCCCTTTAAAATCAATTTCAAAGGGTATCTCTATGTGTATATCTCCCCCTTTGGGGTTTCTCCCCATTATTGAACTCTCCTTGGGGATATTTCCCTTGTCTGCACTACCTCTATCTCTCCATCATCATGAGTTTATTTATCTCTCATCCTTTGAAAAATGATTAAATCCCCCTTTCGATCTGTCTCCTCCTAACACTGTACCTTCTCTAACCAATCATGGGAAAAATAACAGCTCCCCCTGTCTGCATGCTATTGATATTCCTTTATGGATTCTCTCTCTTTGATGATTTTTCTTCTCTTCAAGATGTAGAGCTACCTATGAAATGGTTCATTTCCTCTCTTCTAGTATTGTTTATTGTCCATTGGTGCTTCCTCAAGTAATTCACTGACATATATAAAAAGTGAGGGATGAACTCGACATATGGTCTCTACGTCTTGCGAGGTAGTAGATCCTAGGCTATACTTGTACCACTAGACCTTCACTTGATTAAAATAAAAAATAAATTGATGCTATTAGTACATTAGTTATGGCTACCCCTATTTAGTGGATCCTGATTGTGTCCAATCTCAAATTTTATCACCATTTGTGACTGAATTAATTTTAAGACACATTTCTCTTACATATTTACTCCTCCCAAGCTCCATATAGGATCCCCATGTTTAAAGTATAGGATGCTACTTTGACTACCAATCAAAATATTAACTCATTATTGGTTTTCTTTTTAAGTCATATAGATTAGGTCTTGACAAGGTAATGTTGAGTATATGATTATATTCATCATAGTAGAGGAACAATATGTTCTCTACTAAAAGTGTTTGACATCAAAATTACTCAACTGGATAAGTGTCGCATGTTCCTCTCAATCGTCGTAAGTGTCGCATCTTCCTTACAACTTTCTCAAGTGTCGCAAGTTGGTCACAAGTGTCGCAAATGATGTTCGAGCATACTTCCATGCCGACGACACTAAGGAGACACTTAAAACATCTCATATGCTTGATTTGAAGAAGAAGAACTGATTTACTGAATTCAAATAACTCTTGACACCTGAAGAGAGCTTTGAAACAGAGGTTTTGAGGGGGAACGCTCCCCTATATCAGCTCTAGGAGCGTTGGCGCTCCCCTACAAGGCTTCAGGGAGCGTTATAATGCTCCCCTGCCCCTGTGAAGGAGCGCTGCTCATCTTGGGAGCATTGGCGCCCTCCAAAATATTACTAGGGAGCGCTACAACGCTCTGATGCCCCTTATAAAGGAGCGCTGCCTAATCTGAGGTAGTAGTTGGCCCGTTGAGGAGAATAAGGGGAGGATCTTTCGAGATTAGGAGGCAATTGTTTTTGAATTCTTTTTTTCATCAAGAGATCCCTGATCTGAGGAGGAAGTTCCTATCTTGTTCTAAAGATAACTCAAGAGGTTGAGCTCCTCTTAACCTATATAAGAAGACTCTATGATGGTGGAAAGGGGGAAGAACTGTTGGTATGAAACTTATGATATTGGAGAAAATACACAGTCAGCCAAAGGAGAGTGATCAGTGAAGTTGTTGTTATCCAGGTTGTGGATCTTTCAGGCAAGGGTTAGACGAAGAGGACTCGACGAAGCTGTCGCATTCTCATCTACGATTGTAAGTACTCCTGTCGTTATTCTCATCAATATGACACGCTTGGCCTGTTTCTTTCTAGTTTGTGTATAATGTCACATGAACTTATCATTACTTGATAGATCTATTTCCAAGGTAATATCAATAGAGTAGGAAGTGGTCGTATTTTGTTTTGTCCACAGGATCCAGCGAGAAGCAAAGGATCGAAGTGCAACTAGGAGCGTGCAGGGACAAACGTCGATAAAGAGGTACTTCTGTCATCATTCCTTCTCATGTGTTAGTTTAGATAGATTTGAAAGGAATTCAGTGTCCACGTTAAGCATTTTCTGTCTAGAGTTAGGGTCAATCTCTTAGAGGCGATCTACCTGTCCGCAGGGAGATTTTCCTATAACAGAAACTAGCGACTCCACTAGGGAGATAGCCTCAAACCGAAACTTCTTGTTTTGATTTTCTCCTCATTGACCTAGTTTTACCCCTTGATTGTTTCAAACCTGGTTCAATCCTCTTTTGATTGGTTTCATGAGCTGATTGGCTCCTTACCTCATCAGACTCAACATAATTGTCGGAATTGAATTGCAATTTTTTGATTTTTTTTTACATTTTTGGGAGTTTTAGACCCTGGCGCCCCTGTCCTAGTGTTAAAAGAGCACCAGCGCTCCCCATAGCTTTGCACAGAGCGCTATAACGCTCCTTGCCTTTGGAAACAGAGCACCAGCCTCTTTTAGGCCAAAAACCCTCCAGAATTTCTTTTTTTGGGTTTTGCCTCTGTGTCTCTTCTGCTGAGTAGCCTTGTGAGTCAATGTTTCTTCCCTTTCAGCCTTGACATCTGTCTTTTTGAAGAACGAACATCTTACTAGTTGGATCTTGTGGCCTTCTTCACTATTGTTGCTGAGTTTTTCTGTTGATTAGAGTCCAAGACTCATGCATTGTCTTTCTCTCTGTTTAACTAAGTAAAAACCCTGGTGAAGGTCATCAAAGGCCTACAGACCTCTTCATCTCGATTTTAGTCAAGATCATTGTTCTTCAACCTTTTCTTTTTTGGTTTGAAGTTTGTTTTTTTCTTTGATTGTTTCTTTTCTTTCGATTTTCATTTTGATTGCAACGAAAGGGTGTATTGTTTGTATGACTCTTGCTTGTGCTAGTTTGATTTTCATTCATACAAGAAGGTAATTAGCAAGACGAGCATCATGTTGAATTAATCATTATTCATATGCAAACCATGAAAGGCATATTCATGATTGATTGTGCATGTTAGAAGGCATCTCAAAAGTTTTAGCGTTGCATCAGAATTTGATTGAGGAAAAAGAATTGTTTGAGGACACTCCGTATTCATGCTTGTTAAGTGAAAAGAACTTTCTCTCTCCCTTAGATAGATGTCCATCGAAAGGAAATGACTGCTTATCATATTTGATGCATTCTTTGGGTCTGAGTCATAATTCCATTTGTTTCACTTCCATGCACCCCTTTGCATAAAGAACAACCATAAAATAAACGCTAATTAAAAGTTATCTAGAACTTTTTCTTTTCTAGGATCCTCCACCAACAGTAGACTAGGATTAGTACTTTGGATTAGGGCTTTGAGCATAACTCTCCAAAGTTTCCAAAACAAACACTAGAATCCTGAGTTAGGGAGAGTCAAATCCAATCATCGTATAAGTCTACCTAGGATCCCCCTCTCACACAGGGGTTACGCATGAGGTCGCATTCAGGTAAGCTACGGGGACTAACCCTCCGTGGTTTAACTAATTGTGGTGGTCAGATCGTATTATGGGGGTCACTTTGAGGTAAATCCACAATTACTGTGTGGAAGCCTTTTAGTTGATTTCGGGCTTGATACCCTGCCCGTACGTTCGGATCGGACTGTCGACTGATCCCGCCTAGGGGCTAACTGCGAATTGGTAACCTTAGTGGCCATAATATTTAGGGTCTTACACAAGGTGACGGTGACGGGAAGTCTCACTGTACCTGGAGCAGACATTGGTCAAAATCACTCGGGCTCCTTGGAGGGTAAATCCACAATTACTGCGTGGAAGCTTGCACCAAGGCGTAAGTCTGTTAAGCAGGTCGCCATTGTAACTATTCCACCCTATCCCCGCCCCTTCTGGACTTGATCACGTGAAGTTGGATTTCATCACCAACTAGTACAGTAATCAAAAGAAGGTCCTGTTTACCTGGTTGTGATTCTTAGATTTTTTAGCGTGTGTTGTTTCTTTTCGTTAGTTGGCCATAGATTTATTTCGCCGACTCTTTTCCGCCAACATCGACCCTCCACGCCGCTCGCAGAGGCTACAGGGACTTCCTCCAAAAAATATGGAAGGAAACACCCCTTTACCCCCTCATTCTACGGAGGAATCTCCTCAATAGAGTGAGTTTCAAAATACTACAACTTCCCAGGAAGAAGTTCCCATTCCTTTGGAGAATTTTCGAATTGTTTCAGAATCTCTGGAAGCTTACCGCATTCCGGAGGGATACGAACGACAGATCCTCCACCTGAATTCCGCTGGAGACTTTGTTTTCGTTAATCCTTCTGACATTCCGGATGGGTCTTCTCAAAACCCTTTAGCCAATGACCCCTTTTGGACCGCAGACGTTGTTCGAAGTTCACCACGCCTGGTGCGAGATATTTATGGAACAGGGGAAGGTGTCGATGCACCTTTTTCCTACACTATACCCCCAAATCACTTCACCGGTACCACCACTTTTACAGCCACACCAACTGTTGGTCCGAACACACCGTCCATTGGCCCAAGGTCTACTATTCCCCTCCAGATGGCCCATTCGACAATGGCCCCACACATTTTGACTATCCCCGCCGGTAACATGGTAGTCAATCAAGCTCCGATTGGCACGCCTGTAACACCAAGACCTACACTCCCTTTTGGATTCAGGGAATTGAATTCTTCCGCTGCCACCACTGCCCAAACCAATACCCAAGTTATACCAGGAAGTTCTATACCCATCCAACAACCCGGAGGGACCGGTCTTGGTGGTCCTAATCCGCTCAGTGGTACCAATCAGTCATTTACGTCTGGCTCTCAGATTCCGGGAACTCTACCTCAAACTGGGGGGCATCCTCACACCGAAGGACAAATTCCATTCGGAGGGAACCCTAATGCTGAGGGGCATCCTCCCACTGGAGGACAAATTCCATTCGGAGGGAACCCTAATGCTGGGGGGCATCCTCCCACCGGAGGACAAATTCCATTCGGGGGGCACCCTCATGTTGGGGGGCAACCTCAATCCGGAGTCTACCATCAACCACAAGGACAAAATGTGTCTGCCACACCCAATACATGGAGTGTCCCTTTTCAAGGAAACCCACATTTCTCCACAGGACAAAATGTTCAGACTCTGCAACAACCCCCTTATGGACAAATGTCAAACCCACCCTATAACCCGCAAAACCCATCCGGTTATCCTCCGCTCACACATACTTCTCAAAACATCTCAAATCCTATGTACCTTGGTCAAAACCAACCTCACATGAGAGGGCCCACGAGTTATAATTATCCACATAACCCAGTATTGGGCCCCACTGGTGTCCCTCTGCCACACCAGCATTACCCACAGGTTAACCGACAACTACCTTTTGTAGCTACCCTGGACCTTCCAGACTTGTCTCGGTTAACGAATGATCCTATTTATCATTCTCCGGTTTGGCCAGCTATTCCAGTTAAACTTCCTTCTGATATCCCAAAATTCGACGAAAAGTCCGGAGAAGACCTGAACAACCACGTGATGACCTTTCATTTGTGGTGTTCATCCAACTCCCTCATGGACGATTCGATTTGTTTGCGTCTTTTCCAACAAACACTTACGGGTTCCGTAGAGAAATGGTATATTGAATTACCATGCGCATCTTTTCACGATTTTAACTCCCTCGCCATGTCCTTCCTCATGCACTTCCAACTACCGATTCAATACGAGACGGGTACTGAACTATTAACCTCCCTTCGTCAAACAACTTCTGTACATATCTCCGATCATATCCATGAATGGAGACGATGACGAAGGCTAATCAAAGCGATCATTCCTGACCAATTGTTAGCAGAATGGTTCACGAAATCACTGTTACCGCAGATTGCTCGTGATGTTTCCATGGGCGGTGTCGTCACCGAGGAAGAAGCCATTGCTCGAGCTCAGTACTTAGACTTAGTCTATTCACAATCTAGTACTCTATATGAGTTGATACTGAACGCTACCCGTGCCACTAACGATCCATCCAAACCATCGACTGCTTTGCATGTGGGTCGAGTTATTGGCTCAGTCAAAACTCAATATTCTACCCAGTCTACTGGAACGATCCAACGGCCCGCTCCGGCGACTGCTCCCAGTCCAACTGCACCCTCTTCTACCCCCCCTCAAACTCAGGTCTCTGATGTGAATGCGGTCCATTCAACCCCTTCACAACAAATTGGGGGCAAGAAGAAAGCGAGAAACAAACCAAAGAAGAACAATAACAACAAACAACCCAAGACCCAACCACAAACCCCTGCTATCGGAAAATAACTGCAATGAAAACCAAAATTACCATGCCTCATTTGCGGTGATTATCACTACACTCGAGACTGTCCACATCGCGATGAAGTGGCCAAACTTTTCAAAGGAAATTCGCAACCCGCTGTTCTCACTCAGCCTTTTCCGCAGCAACAATAGTTGGTTGCACAAACCCCCACGCCGGGGGGCAGTTCCAAACAACCCCATGATGAGGCCTCGACAAGTGCCCACATTTACATTTTTAACAGAGTTAATCTAACTACTCGCTCTGCGACATATGACACACCAGTTAAACCTGATAAACCGAAGATTGCTAACGGTTCTCCGTCAGACCCATTTCCATCCTTCGTCAATCCTCCATCTGTTATCCCTCCATCCGAGCCACTCCAGATCGAGAAAACTTCTTTTGAATCTATCTTACGCCCTCCTAAGAGCACCATCCGGAAATCTACATTCAATCCTAATTCACGGGCTGCCCAAAATTACAACATTGTAGAAGATTTGGCCCAAGCCCCGTGTGCCATGTCCGCCTTGGAAGTTCTACAACACTGCCCCAGCCAACGTAGAACGCTCTTAGCCGCCATCGGTGCTTTTGATCCTGAGTCATCAAACAATATCACGTTTAATCTGGACGATCATCAACCGCGACTCTCCCACCAGCTAGCTTTCCAAATCGATGTTGTTGTTCACAATCAACAAATCCACCGGACTATCCTGGATGAGGGAGCCTCCACCTGTGTCATGTCTCTAGCCTGTTGGAAAGGTTTAAAATCACCGGCCCTTAACAAATCCTCTACCATGTTACACGCCTTTTATGGACGAGGCTTTCATCCTCACAGATTATTACAATCCTTAGTCGTTCTGTTGGGAGGCAAAAGTGTTACCGTTGACGTCGAGGTGGTCGATGCTCCCCTCGATTACAACCTACTACTTGGAAGAAGTTGGTTCTACGCCATGACTGTCATCGCCTCGTCGGTGTTGCGATGTGTACAATTCCCCCATCAAGGAAAAAATATTATCGTCAATCAGCTTGATTTCTGTACACCAAACGCTCGCATCCCTGCTACCAACAACATTCCTTTTCTGGGAGACCACCCAGTTACGTATGAAAGCATTGGTGTTGGCTTATTGAAATATTCTAGCCTCATGGGTACTTTCCCTACACCACTTTCACCTACTGCACATCATATTTCCGTTGTCAATATGATCTCGACTATGCCTTATCAATCCCTGGAATCATTTGACCCTTGGGTTGTACCTAGTCCTTTTGAATTCGATGTGCTTGGTGACACTATGTCACTTAGCCCAGCCGAGGCCGCATACGTAACTATTCAATCTGCCTCTCCCTCTTCCAACAATGCACATTCATTAGCACCCGATACTTACTCGGTGCCCTCGTGGTTGGATTCCCTATCATCTGCCATTGATTACATTTCCCATATTTTTCCTTCAGACGAATCCATCATGGAAATTCTTAGCATTGACGATCTTCCCTGGGATGATAACCACCATCGATCCTATTTTCTTCCGCCTTTGGAAGAAATCCAGCAAGACATACGATCTGTCTTCCCTCCCGATGTTACCGAAGCTCCGTAATCTCCTATCCTCACACAAGATACTCTCTCTGAAGGGAACATGGGTAACATCTCTACTACGATCACGATTGACATTTCAATCAAAGAAGGTGTCGTGGAAAACATTAACCTTGGTGCTAATTGCACACCCGATGAAATGGTTTCTTACACTGCTTTATTCAAGGAATTCTGCGATGTCTTCGCATGGAGTTATGAGGAAATGCCAGGGATCGACCCTTCCATCGTCGTACATGAAATCAAAACCTACCCTGACGCAAAAATGGTTCAACAAAAGCTTCGCCCGGTTCATCCCAAGAAAATCGCAGCTATAAAGGCAGAAGTTGAAAAACTTCTAAAATCTGGCTTCATCTATCCCGTCCCTTTAACCGAATGGGTCTCCAACCTTGCTCCGGTTGCTAAGAAACAAGGGACCATCCGTGTTTGCGTTGACTATCGAGATCTCAACAAAGCCTGTCCCAAGGACAACTACCCTACGCCCTTCATCGACCAAATCATCGATAATTGCGCAGGGAGCGTAATCTTCTCTTTCATGGATGGTTTTTTTGGATATAACCAGATTGAAATCTTACCCGTTGATCAACACAAGACAACCTTCATCTGCCCTTGGGGTACTTTCGCCTACCGAAAGCTACCTTTTGGCCTTAAAAATGTTGGTGCTACTTTCCAACGAGTCATGTCGTACACTTTTCATGACATCAAACATATAGCAGAACCATATCTCGACGATTTACCCGCACATTCGCTAAATCGATCTGATCACATTGATCATTTACGCGCAATTTTTCTGTGATGTAGGTTTTACCGTATTCGTCTGAACCCACACAAATGCATTTTCGCTATCGAATCTGGTCGACTCCTCGGCTTCATTGTCTCCAAAGATGGGATCAGGGTGGATCCCTTAAAGATCAAGGCCATCTTAGCCTTACCTCCACCTACCAATTTAACCCAACTCCAGAGTTTGCAAGGCAAAGAAAACTTTCTTCGCCGTTTCATTTGCAATTATGCCTAGATCACTAAAGGATTTATGCGGTTACTGCAAAAGAATGTCCCTTTCATCTGGGATGACGTCGCTCAACGGTCATTCGACACTCTCAAGCACGCTTTGACCCATGCGCCTTTGTTACATCCTCCTGAATATACAAAGGATTATATCCTTTACTTCACCGCTTCTACTTCCACCATCGCGATGGTGTTAGTTCAAGAAGACCTCAACGGCGAAGAACATGTGATTTATTATCTGAGCAAGATTTTATCTGGACCCGAACTCAGATATTCGCATGTTGAGAAACTGGCTCTGGCAGCCGTCATCGTTGTCCAAAGGTTCCGCCACTACATCTTATTACACACCACCACGGTAATCGCAGACTCCAACCCAATGTATCACGTCTTGACACGTCAAGTACTTGGGGGAAAATATTGAAAATGGATCGTTATTCTCCAAGAATTCGATCTCGAGTTTATGAAGGCTAAAGCCAAAAAATCCCTGGTGTTTTCTGAGCTCATATGTGCCCTCCCTCGTGCCGATGAAAACATTGAACCTAGAGACTCTCTCCCCGATGAATCTCTCTTCCTCATCAGCACCTCTGATCCTTGGTACGGAGACATTCTCCTGTACCTCCAAACCCAACGTTTTCAGCCCAACATCTCTCGCGAAGAGCGTCGACGTATTCGTCACCACTCTCGCCTCTACATCATTCTCGGTGACACTTTGTATCGCCGTGGTATTGACACCATCCTTTGGCGATGTCTAATTCACGAGGAGGCTGAACGCGTTTTAAACGATTGTCACCTGGGTGCCTATGGTGGTCACCCTTCTGGGATGGCCATAGCCCAAAAAATCCTACGTGTCGACTACTTTTGGCCCTCGATTTTCAAAGATTGCATCGAGGCCATCAAAAAATTCCCACCCTGCCAAATATTTAACAAGAAGGCACGTACCCAACCTATGGCACTGCATCCCATTATCTCCATCGGCCCCTTTGCCAAATGGGGCATCGATTTCATGCAGTGTAAGCCTACCTCAGCCGAGGGGCACAGTTACATCATCGTTGTCATCGACTACTTCACCAAATGGGCTGAGGCTATGCCTACCTTCTTGAATGATGGCCGTACCGCAGCTCTATTCCTCTTCAACCACATCATAACTCATTTTGGTGTACCACGTGCCATTGTCACTGACCATGGTGCACACTTCAAAAACCATATGATGAGCGAGTTACATGTCAAATTGGGTTTTCGCCATGAAAACTCGTCTCCTTACTACCCTCAGGCGAACGGACAAGTTGAGGCTATCAACAAAGTCCTAAAAACCATGATCCAATGCATGGTAGGGGAAAACAAAACATCATGGCATCTACAATTGTTCTCCACTCTCTGGGCCTATCGCACCTCTGTGAAAACTTCAACTGGATATACTCCTTTCCAGTTGGTCTATGGCATTGAAGCCGTTCTACCAATCGAGTGTGAGATTCCATCACTCAAACTGAAAGTAGAACTCCTGCCCCATACTTCTACCGAAGAAGAACGATTTTTATATCTATCCAAACTGGACGAAACACGTTGCGATGTTGCTCTCGTCAATGAGGCACATCAGAAATGAATTAAAATTCAATATGACAAATCCGTCCACCCTCAGACTTTCGCAGAAGGCGACTTAGTCCTCGTTTACAACCAAGCTCATGATAAATTGGGGACAGGAAAGTTAGAACCCATGTGGCATGGTCCTTACATCATGAAGCGTGTCCTACATAAAGGTGCCTATGAATTAGTTGATCATGATGGAATTTCCCTGGGAGAGCCCCGAAATGGGCTTTACCTTAAGAAGTATTATGCCTAGATCACCTAGCATCTGTACTTTGTACATTACTGTATTTTAGTGGTGTGTCTATTTCTTTCGTGTGCTCGAGTCTTTACCATTGCCACTCATGACTGTGCATGTGTTTTCATGCGTAGATGACATCTTCCTTTCCTATCTTTTTTGGGTTCGTGGATGGCGCCAGCTGACATACCCGGAACATTGCTTCAGTAGCTTGGGTTATTTACCAATTTGATGAGGTGGTGAGCTCAGGAGGTATCTATTTAGGACCAGCAACCAAAAATATGGCAGAATATCACGCTGCCATTGGACTATCGACCCAAGCCTCCTCTCTAGGTATCTCTCGCATCATTGTCTACTTCAACTCCCAACTCGTGGTTTATCAACTCAACCACATCTACGCTATCCGTAGTCCTATCCTGCTACGTCTACTCTTGCAAGTTCGTCGTCTCGAACGAATGTTCGATTACATTGAATATAGACACATTTCGAGAGAACTTAATAGTGTTTCGGATTCATTAGCTAATTGTATCATGGATCGGTATCTCTCCCACATATAAGATTCAAGGAAAAGAAAACTGTACATTACATGTAAATTAAAACACATCATATACATCATCATGTACAAATCATTGGCATCATAAAAACTCGAAACTGTATATATATATATATATATATATATATATATATATATATATATATGGTGTGACTGAAATGTTTGCATTACATCAAAAAGTGTGTAGAAGAGCAAAATATTGGGCCTTTCCACCCATACAATGTCGCCTGACAAGGCATACAAAACATGATCACCGGAGAGACTCTAATCTCTCCGCACTACATTGTGTTGCGAGTAACACACTACTGCGCGCACTATGCGCCTCAATAGAGAATTGATATTCTCCGGTACTCCTATAGTGTGCCTCTGCAGATGTAAAGGCACTTCCCCCCTCAACAGAGGAGGGATACCCATCGTAAGGCTTTGGAGGTTCCTCTCAACCTCCCGAAGACCTACTGCTGGTACTGTCGGATCTGCTGCAACCTGGGCGCCTCTGCGACGTCCTGGTACCGGTATATCAGTTGGGCGCACTGCTCCCTTGTCTGCATGTTGGAAACAATACATCTGTTAAAACTCTTTTACATACCCCAAAAAATACATATACATCAAAAACTTAAAAACAAAAACTAGACAAGGTACGACTCAGTCTCTTACCTGACTCATCCCAGTCTTCCCCCATGGGCAAAATCAAGTACATGCTCCCGCGGAAATCTACATTGACATAAGGGAAGTCCTCTATCCAAAGGTATTGCTGTCTCAGCCAGGAAAGAAATCGCCAGTGAAATGGAACTCTGACTCCGAAACTAGCCTCGAAGATAGACTAGTCCACCTCTCCATCCTAGGTTCATCCACTGGTCGTACCGCCAGTGCTATCTGAGTCTGCATCTGAGGGATGCGCTCTAGAAAAAATGAGACCAAAAATGAGCCATAGCTGAACTGCTTCTGTCCAGTCCTGCATCGTGAGATCTGCTCCTTCACATTTCGAAGGAACGCTACACTCCAGTTGAACAGTGTTGGTTCTAAACACTGAACACTGTAAGCCACTTGTGATCTTGATGCCAGATGAGCGCTAGTGCTGCCTATCATGCTGGTGATAGCAAATAGTATAGACCGGAGGGGAAAATCTTGAATATCCTTGATATGGATCCTGCCCCCTACCAACCTTGCTCCTGGGATGCAGTGGCGTGCCAGATACATGTCCACTTGTTCAGGTAGCGCCCTCTACCCTGTGAAAGATATGGGGACCCCTCTTTTCGAGAGGCCGGTTAAAAAGTACACGTCCTCTAACTCAATGGTCAAAAGTTGTGTGCCGATTCGGAACCCTTGTTCTGCAACGTCCCATAGGCCAATCATATACTCGAGCAATAAAAGCTATCTCTTCATTTTTTGTAAGTTGAAGAACTTGAGCAAGCCACAAGCTCACAAATCGGCCCGCGTATGAGGACTCCGTAAGGTGGCTAAGTCATCCATCTCATGTTCCCTCTCTTTCCATTCAATCATGATTACCGAAGTTACCTACAAAACAAAAAAATCAAGAAATTCGTTATTTCCACGTTTTGGCAATTTCGATGATTTTCAAAAGCAATTTAAAACATGAAATAAGATCTCCACATCATCCAAAAGCAACCACTCGCTCTTTTTAACCACCACGCCCTCTCCCAAACATTTAATATTTATCAAACAATGATAAAAACGTTTTAAAAATTCAAAACGACTTTGGGGGCTGCGTGGGTGTTTGGGAAGATTTTTTATGAGTTCTTTTACTAAAAAAGACCTATCTAATTAACCACAAGGATGTTGACATCTTAACCATCCTTCTTTAAAGCATTTTTTGTAAAAGAATTCCCATTTTCCATTAATTTTTAAAAGAGGCCGATTTGGTTCTAATTGGGGCGACTTAGGGCTTCGTGTTTTAAAATAAATAATGCTATGAAAATGGATGTGAAACCATGCAATTGAAAGAGCAAGAGATGGACACCTACCTGGTCTAAATGACGAGAAAACTGGTGAACCGTAGCTCCGGCAGCGAGGGAAACAAGATCTGCTTCAAAATGAGATTCTCCACTACTCCAAAAATCCTTGCAAAATGAAATGGTAAATGAATTTCAAATCAATTGTTATTTATAAATTTTCATTTTTTATAAGGTATGGTCATTTTTTTGGGTTTCTCTAATGATATAATGGCTTCACTAAACCCTGGTTTGTAGTTCTGGCATCGCAGGATAATTGTATATGATCATCCCACGTCAGGCAAATCTAAATCATGCACTGATAAGAGTGGGTAATGATGAAAACGCAAGTCTACACGTCAGAATAGGGTGAAACTAATTCGGCTAAGAAACTCACGTTCTATAATCATGGCATCAGGGATGTCAAGCTCAAATGCATTGGTGCAGGTACAGATGATGTATTGCCGGCATGATAAGCATCAAATCAAGCCATTGTTTCCATATCATACCCTGTTCGCGGAGGCTTGTCAAAGTTTCAAATGTTGTAAAACAAGAGCCGATTCCCAAAGTGCTTTCAATAGCGCAGAACCTCGGCTCGACCAACAATTGCAGGGGTTACCAATTGACAGGATCTTCGAGTTACAAAATGGTGAGAAAACACAATGGTGCTCTACTCAAGAGGGAGCTAGATAGCCTGTCCTTTTTACAGACACACCCCAAAGTCCAAAGACATTTTTCGAATGCAGGGTGTTTTGAATTCGTGGAAAGGTTGCAAGTCGGTTGCCACCACTCTACAGCAGAAGCCTTTGCCAAGACTTTCGATGGGGACAGGGCTCGCGTCGGATCCATGGAGATTGTGGTAGATGAAGCTACTATTGCTGCAGCAACAGGCCTACCAAGAACTGGTCAGAAGTGGTTTAAAACCATCGCTCCCAAAAATTTGGATTTCAGAGTTTATTTGAAAGAAGGGTACAAGCACAAGGCATGGAAAAAGGGTATGCTAGTTTCTTATCTAGATGAAGAATGGCAGGAGTTGTTCAAAGGTATCCAATTGTACATTACATCGGAGGGAAGATATGATAAACTTATGATGTACCACTTCAAACTCCTGGATCATTTCACAGGAAAACCCCCTCTTAATTTGCCTTATTTTCTACATAAAAGTTTGACTAAGGTTTGCAAGAATATTAGAGCTCAACCCTTGAACATAAAAACTACTCTGTGTCACTTCGGTCTTATAAAATTGATTATCCTGGAGGAATTGAAACAACAGGGAAGGAGCTGGGAGCATTTTCTATTCTGGGAAGGTTTTGAAACACAGAACCAGATTGCAAATGAATAGGGGAAGGGTTCAAAGAAACAATCATCTCCTCAAAGCAGTTCAAGCAACTCTCCTAGGCTGTAAGTCGGAGATGCCTGGTAACTAACTCTTTTTGGGAAATATTTTCTTAATAATGATGTGGTTTTTTGGATCAAGATGAATATATAGGGACTGGACTGTGCGTTCAAGACTGACTAGAAATATAAAATCTCACAAGGCCTTCTAGTAATGCAGTCAGACAAGGTTTGATTAAATGGAAGAGAAAATAGCTATCGAACCAGATTATACTCATATAAAACAAGCACAATGGGTTTAATAACTAAGGAAATATCTTATG
>ML782042.1:162179-176352 GCA_009831015.1 Picea engelmannii
GGAACAGATCTTTCAAAACCTTCCACATTGCATATGGTGTGGTTTTCCCATGGAGACTTGAGACAATGTGGTCTCGTACTCCCTCCAACAGAATCCTCCTTGCCTTTGCCACTTTCTTTTTCCATGCATCAAGATTTGCAGTGTCTGTCGCATCCGGCTTAGGAACATCTACATCAATGTAACCCTTCAAGCCATTGTCTTCGAGAACTACCTCCATCCTGTCCTTCCATGCAATGTAGTTAGAGCTTCCCTTGAGTGCATACTCCAAACTCAAGCCATTGAAAGACATTTCGATCTTGAATCAAGTGTCGCACCAAGAAAATATTGCAAATTTGAATGTTATCCAACCCAAAACTCAACCCCTTAACTTTCCCCTTGCCCTGGGAGGTTCGCACCCCACCTGAGAGCAACCTGAGGGAAATTCTCACCATGCCTATGTATAGCCTGCAAACTTGCCTGTCAAGTTCGCACCCTGCTAGTGTATTTACCTGCGAGAATTCCCTGGAAGTTCGCACCCTGCTCCACTGTTAGGGTGAGGGAAGTTCGCACCCTGCTAGTGTATTTGCCTGCGAGAATTCTAATGAAGTTTGCACCCTGCTAGAGACAGGACCTGTGAGAATGCAATTATGTTCATACCTCACTTCCATGACTCCGTGGCCTCCATGGCTATGATACCATGTAGAAATTTCGATACAAATTAATGTATTCCTGCGATTCTCCTGATCTAACAAGTTTTGCTATTGTTAAATACAGAATCACTTCTACTATTAATTTTGCGGAAGCAATTTAAACCACGATCACAACCATAGGCACAAAGTGAAATATCAATAACACATAAAACAATAAGTTTTACCAGGAAAGTGTAAATCTAAAAACCCCACTATCATATATTATGTATATCATGAATCATGAAACAATCTCATACAAAACTCTAATCCAAGAGCTCTCAGTACAATACAATCGTCTCACACTGTCATACACAAATTAGCAAATACATACGCCAATTCCTGTGTCCAGAGAGCTTGCCTCCTCTGCACAAACTCTACAATCCAAATTCTCACAATGAATTGAATGAATACAATTGCCTCGTTTGCACATGCTCATAAGCATATCCACTGCATGTGTGAAAAAATCACAACTGATAGCCAACTGTCCCTTTCACCTGTTATCTCAACTGGTGTCCATTGGAATGACATGCATGTAGTTAACCGTGGAGAATCTTCAGTTGCATGCGAGTTAACTGATTGTGAATTAATGAATAATTAATTCACTGAACTCACACTAATACAACTAAGTTTAACTCACTTAACTACACTTATAATTCTGTTACAATTCCAAATCACTCAGTTATGAATAAGATAATAGATTAATATTTATTGTCTAATTTAATTAAGGGAAAAGTAAATTAGACGCATGTTTCTTGTTGACTTTTCAACAATAACCACACCTTTGAGGCTTCATGTAGGATTCTTCAAATGCAACCAACTAACTCATTATCAACCTTGATCATACAAATGTCAATCAACTGTCCAACAATTTTATTGACATATTTGTAACTCTCCAAGGGTTGACATCGATATCTAAGGGTTAACATCAATGACAACCAACTTTCCAACAATCTCACTCTTTCACATTGATGCAACACCAACATTGATGGAAACATTCATACTGCAATTATCATGCTCCCCCTATGACCATCGCTCCTCATCAGTGTTTTTCTCTCTCCCCTTTTGACATCAATGGAAAAGGGTATCTCTCCTTGGGAATGCTCCCCCTGTCTTCATGCCTTTGTTTTGTCTTCGCATGACATTCCAAGTTCCTCTTCTCTCTATCAAAGAGTGGCTCCCTTTGGGGCTTCTCCCCCTGTCTTCATGCATCTATTCTTTCTCATTGTTTCCATGTCTTTGTTCTTTCTCTCTTTCTTTGACAAAAGGTAACTCCTCCTATCTGCATGCTACTAATCTCCCTTTTTGGATGTCTTTCTCTGATGATTTCTCTTCCTTTTACTTTTATACAAGATATCGTGTAGATCAATGTACAAGGCTACATGTATATGTTTCCTTTCCTCACTTCTAGTGTTTCTCATTGTACATTGGTGTGTCCTCTTGAAATTCACTAACATATACAAAAAACATTCATTACTTGATTTATTCAATCACTTGTCATGTTCACTTGACCACACTGTTTAATGCTTTCTTTCTGATGATATAGCTTCTGCTGATGGTTTCTCTTTCCCTATTATGTTGTTCCTTTCACTGCGTTTCCTTTATGTGACTAACTGATTCCACTGATTCCAATTGTAAATATGTTGCAATTCATCTAATCCATGTTTCTTGTACCTACTAAGCATCTCATGAATCCATCTCTATCCATATGTCACAAACTCTTCATAACCCTGCTACTCAATTGTCCACAATGTTGACCCATCTATCACTGAACTATCATGAAGGATTCACTTGAATATGCTACAATTGATCATCACATGTTCATATTTATCATACTAAGTCAAATATGTCCACTAATATGATCTATCTTCTCATCAAACTCAACATGTTTGGAACAACCTGCATTAAATATATCCATGTGTTATCGGATAAATCGGTAGGTGCAAACACTAACTGATCTCCCTAGATCCACCTAGATCTAGAACAAAACACACCACAACATGACGCTTTCCTTAAGTTTTAAATATTGAATTTACTAACTAAAGAGGGATAGGTGACATACCATTTAAATGTCACTTCCTCTTGCCATCACCCTTCCAACACTCATACAATGATGATCCTACAAAATAACGCAATGAACCAAAGTGATAGTAATAGAATGAACTCAATATAAACCTATGTATGTGATCAAGGAATCATACAATAAAACACAACAAGCTTTATAGGAAAGAATCATATTATTGTATCATATTAAATGTGAAAGAGAGATTACAACCATGGCCTTGATGTCGTAAGGTCCCTTCCAACTRTCCTTCRTTCCCCACACACTTCCACTCCAAKAATTCTAAAAGCATAGATCTGATAATATTCACAATCTATCTTGACAAAGGCAAAACTCAAAGACACTCCAACCAAGCTAATAATTCCAAGCCAAATCCAACTTATCCCTTCTCCATGAGAGCTCCTCTCCTTTTATAAGCTGAAGAGGATAAGGTGAGGAGGTTAGGATGATCCCACTAAATCATGAAAACAAGTAAGATCCAAACCATTCGGATGCCACGTCACCATGGAAGTTTTTCCTTCTAGAAGATTCGAGAAAATGCTCGTTTTTCCCAGGTGTAAGAATTCTCGCACCCTGCCTATAGAGTAGACTATGAACTCCTCGCGACCTAGCTATGATGTATCCTGCGAGAATCAAGCATTCTCGCACCCTAGCCATAATGCAGCATGATAAAACCATATTTAATAGGGTTTTTACAAAGGGAAATGCAACTTGTTTTCTCAGGAAGAGTTCTTCTCCCTTCTTTCTTCAGGAACTCAGGCCATTGACCCCTCTAAAGAATACATACAGGTTTACATCATTAAAATTCATAGGGATGACGAAAATAATGTGTAACAGAGAGCCCCCCAAAGTATGAAGTTAGAACAGAGTGATAGCTGAAATACTTTGTCGAATGTGTGTAGGGAACAAGGAACAATCGGTCAGAAACCTGCCAACAAACAAGGAAATACAGTAAAATAATATATCATCACTGAGGTAGGCATTCCCATACTCAGAATACAAATGACTAAAAGCATAAATTCCGACATGCGAAGATCCATGTCAAGTAAGACAGGTCATGGCCACCAAACATACATTGTGGATCCATGCCAATATGACTCAAATATGAACCTAGCCACCAAAAATACACTGTGGATCTATGTGTTAAAGATTGAAATTTGAAAATAGAAACCAGACATACAATGTGGATCTATGCAACAATACAAACTAAATATACTCCAACGCAACCTGAATCTATCAGAAAAGATCCAGGGTCTTTATCTCCACCACTCTATAGTACGAATCTAACCATGTGAATACATGCGTCGAAGTCGAACATAGTAGAAACCACTTGATTACCGGTCATTAGTGTATACTGTTAACAAGTGCGAGGGAAATCACCATTAATGTCAATGACTCCCAAGGTACACTAGTACAATCCAAAGAATGTGAATTAATGAGATGAAGTCGAACACTCGACGGAATCTCCTGATCAGGGGTCAATAATGAAAATCCACTGTCGAAAGTGAAGAAACTTACCATTGAGGCATGCAAGTTCCAAGGTACCAATTAGTTTCTAAGTCTGATTCCTAGATAATGAGTTGATGTCGACAGGAAAAGACTTTTCATAGGAGGGCCTTAATGTATCCCACATCAATGACACAAAACAGGTAACAAGATTTGAGGTAGATCAGAGTAACAAGTGATTTAGGACTGACTCAGGGATGGCCGATGCAATAGAAGGATTAAGGACTGCAGAAATGACCGACGCAATAGAAGGCTTTCCGAGTTGAATTTCTCTTTGAACATATTGACGACACGACAATTGTCTTGAAAGAAATGACTCAACAACAAGGATCACAGACCAATTTGTAATCTTAAAGGAGTATGATCAAGAGACAAGTGGATTTTCCAACCTAGACTCAAAGCGAGTGAAAGGGTGTCATGTTCAAAAGTGAATCTTCCATGGAATACAGGTTTAGACACAATTCTTTCCCAATTTTTCCCCCACCATTTATGGCGAGTACCTCTTTATTTTTACGCAATATTGAGGAGGATAACATATGCTTGTAATGTAAGCTCATCCTTCAGATGAGTCCCTCAGAGTATGTTTAACGAACCCTAGGAAGGAGTGGTTCAGTCCCATATGGGCTTTTCGATGTTTGTTTTACAAGTCCAAAGAAAGAAAAATCGAGGGTTTTTCATGTTTATAGAGTCTTAAAAACACTTAAAGAGAACTCTCTCAGTTCCCTTTTCGTAAACTGGTCTGATGAGACCGAAAAAGAGATAAACTATCTCTCAACAGATTTTGTCTTCAAATACTTTAATGAACATGAAGAGAACAAGGTCACTCGGCAATCTTTTCATGTTTAGAGAGTCTGAAAAGAGCTCAAAGGAAACTCCAATGGGTTCCTTTTTTGTATAACATTTATGAGTCCGAAAAAGTGATAAAAGTATACTTAATTACATTCTCATTGATTTACGAGCACGAGAAAGAACAAAGACTAATCTCGATAACTTATTCTCATGTATTTACGAGCATGAGAAAGAACAAAGACTAAGCTCGGGATTGTTTTCATTTTTACGCAAGCTTTAAAACAAAACAAAACTATTCTTCGACATGGTTTCATTTTTTACGCAATCTTGAACCAAAGGAAACTATGCTTGAGGTAAGTGGTTTCATTTTTACATAAGATTGAACCATAGAAAACTATGCTTGGACTTCCCAATGCATAACACATGGATGGTTGGTACTTAGCCCCCAGCTTAAGAAACTAGCGGCTCTACTTCAGCATGAAGTCCAGAGGCTGAAAGTATTGCCCCCCAAGATTCATTTCATCCAACGACAAAGGCGGAGGAAATGAAGCTTCAAATACTAGACGAAGGACTTGACTAAAACAGAGAGGGGGAAAACTATTTCATTTTTTAACGACCTTAACATAGAAACGAGAACTATGCTCATAACCTCTATTTCATTTTTTAATGAGGTTTCCACAGAGATGAAAAAAATATCCTCGTAAGTGGTTTCATTTTTTAACGCACTTGAAATAAAAAAACCATGCTCAAAGACCTTTGTTTCATTTTTTAACAAGGTTGCCTCAGAGACGCAAAAACTATCCTCGGAACTGGTTTCATTTTTTAATGAGCTTGAAATCAGAAAAACATGCTCAAACTCTTCTTGATCATGGCTTCCAGGAGGACAGTTCTCTGGAAGGACACCATGTCAAGGGAAAAAACTCGGTCATGGCTTCCAAGAGGTCTTTGCTGGAAGGAAGAAACACACTCTAAAAGGACACCATGACGAGGGTCGCGACAGGAGTAAAGAGATCAGGATCTAACAACCCTATCGAAGAGATCACCATGTCAACTACTGGATCTAAGTCATCAGAAGTTGAAGCCATGGGCGACAATGCCACATAATTGACCTATGGTGGGGGCGATACTTTCTGCATATAAGAACCATTTAAGGAGGAAATCCAGTCAGGGTCAATGAATGAAAGTTGATCAAAAGTCACAACTCGTCCATCGTGAGGGAAAGATATCACATGAAAAAGAGTAGACACAATAGCTTTCATGGCATAGACATAATCTCGCCCAAGGAGTAAAGAAAAATCCAAGGGGTCTTGGACTACCATGACATCAATGAAGACATTTTTCCCTCCCAAAGTTACAGGAAACTGAGGAAGGGTCCCTAAAGGTTGATTGGTTCTTCTGTTAAAAGCTAACAGATTCTGCGTAACCGACGCAAGTGGAGGATAACTAGAAGCTTGCCAAGCAATAGAGGACAAAATACTAACAGACAAACCTTCATCTATCAGCGTCTGAGGAACGTCTCGACCACAAACCTGTACTATAATCTGGAAAGGAATGTGATAGGGAAGATGAGGTCCAGTTAGCACACCCCAATTAAAAAGGATGGTCTCATTACTTGGAGGAGGTTCCACGGGAGAAGGAGGAATACCCACAGGCATGGTAGAGTCTGTATCTGTTACCCATGATTTTAGTCATCATGATGGTGTATTGATGATGGTGTACTCAAGCTCCTCATAAGAACTTTCTCTTGAGAAAACTGACATTCATCTCTTCCCAGAAAACATACTTTTGAAGAGAGTTCGCAGGTTGCTAGTATCCCAGGGTGCGATAATGACCCATTCTCCCACGCTGCTTTAAGCTAGGGTGCGAACTTCTCGCACTGTGTTACATAGCGAGGGTGCGAACCTTCTCTAAAGCTTGGAAAAAGATGAATTCTCGATGGTTCTAGAAGGGAATCTTCTAGAAGAATGGGTTGGCATTCGAATGGTTATCCTTGTACTGGATTCCCTGATATTTTGGGATCATTCTTATCCAAGTAACCATCTCATTCTCTCCTATATATTGATGGAATTCTCATGGAAAAGGTTAAGCAAGATTCATTGGAGAATTGGTGAAAGAATTGTGTGAAGGACTTAGCTTGAACAGAATCTTGGAGACTCTAGCAAGTCTATCAAGAGGATTTGATCTTCTTCATGCAAGGATCAAGCAAGTGTGTGTGTTGGAGCCAAGAGCCACCGAAAGGAAGCTTGCAGCATCAAGGCGATCAGGTTGTAATCTTCTACTTTCAATTAATATGATATAGTGGCATGTCCCTTTCCCATAAATTTGTTCTCACTTTATTGTGTAATTCCTTGATCATACACATAATTTGACAGTTGAATATATTTTGCTATCTTCACTTTGGTTGGTTTGTGTTTTCTTGGTCTTGACCTCATGAGAGCACTGGAGCGAAGTAGGAGCAACAAAGACCCTAGGAAGTGATACAAAGGTATGTTCCTTGTTCCTTCCTACTAGCTAATTCAATGGTCAAAACTTAGGGAAAGAATCATGTCCTGTCCTGTTTTGTTCTAGATCCAGGTGGATCTAGGGAGATCTGTTAGTGTCTGCACCTACCAATTAGTCCGATAACAGTATCAATGAGAAAAACATGGGCAATATCGGGTTTACTCTCTAGCGAGAGAGTAGGATCGACTAATGGAGAGATCAGAATGACCATTTGGGTTTCATTCTCCAAGGGGAGAATGGGGTCGATAGGTGGAAACAGATCGACTGCTTGGGTTTCACTCTCTAACAGGAGAGTGGGATCAACCGAGGATGTGATCGGATCAACCACTTTGTCAACTGGTTCAATTAAGGACATGACCAGATTGACCACTTGATCAATCGGACTGACCGACGGGGGAACCAGATTGATCATTCCATCAACTACAGGTGGGTTGAGAGAAAGCTTGCGATAAGCAGCTGGAAGTTGAGGCTGTGAAATAGTCATGTCTTCCAGTAATTTCAAGGCTTTGTCTATACGAGGGAAAAGGTGAGTTAGATGACTCCCTTTGCATAACATACACGAGAACTTGACTCTACTTTTATTCTTCCCAATGGTAACGTGACTAGTTGACAGGAGGTCATCAACATGTTGTTCAGAGGCTGATGATATGGGTTGGCCAGGGTGTGTATACCATACTTCTATAACCTTGGATAGACTAGGGCAATCCTTAAGAAGATGGCCACCCTTACAAAGCCTGTAAGGGTACTTGGGCTTACGGGTTGTTTGGGTGATCTTGACATCATCAACACTCTCATCATGATTAACAATAACTGGTTGTTTTCCAACATGTTTGACAGTGGTTGGAAATTTTGATCCTTGCTTATTTTTCTTCTTCTTATTCTTCCGTTTCTTCTGCTTCTTATCCACCAAGTTACCATCTTGATATCTTTCACTCGGCGAAGAAGATGAAATGGAAGAAGACCTTGCAAGTGAAGAAGGCGAAGAAGATCTTATTGGTGAAGATGGTGAAGGATCAACATGAGGTTGATGTTCTTGAGGGGAAGTGCTTGTGACTGAAGCACTAACTGCATTCAGGATTACTTGAGTGGAAAACAACCATACTAGTAACCCAATTGTGAGACCTGGAAGGCTCAAAGTAGAAATATGAGGAGGACCAATGTTTCCATAAGAAGGAAAAACAAAAGGTTCCCCAAGAAAAGGAGTTCCTCCATTGGTCATTCTAGGAACTGACGCCATAAAAATAAATATCTAATCTAGAGTCCACTAGGGAAAACAAACAACACACGTTAAAAATATAGTAAACAAGCAAGCAAACAAAACCTTCTCACAATGAGCACACTAGTTGGTGATGACATCCAACATCGTGGGAAAAAAGTAATAAGGGGTTGAGATAGAGCGGGTGGAAAATTTACGTTGACAACTAGCTTAAAGGACTTACACCCTGGTGCAAGCTCCCACACATAATCGTGGGTATACCCTCCAAGGAGTCTGAGTGAGTTTGGCCAACATCGATTACAGGTACCATGAAGACTTGCCCCTCCACGGTCACCTTTTGTAAATACCCCAAAGAGATAGGCCACTAAGGTTACCAATCACTACAGGGATGCCTGGGGAAATAGTCGAAAGTCTGATCCACGTGCAAGGGCAGGGTATCTAGCCCGAAATCAACTTGAAAGGCTTCCATTCATCATTGCGGGTATACCTCTCAAGAGGGATAGGTGACATACCATTTAAATGTTGCTTCCTCTCTCCATCACTATCCTAGTTCCGTTCCAACACTCATACAATGATGATCCTGCAAAAGAACGCAACCAACCAAAGTGATAGTAATAGCATGAACTCAATATAAACCTATGTATGTGATCAAGGAATCATACAATAAAACACAACAAGCTTTATAGGAAAGAATCATATTACTGTATCATATTAAATGTGAAAGAGAGATTACAACCATGACCTTGATGTTGTAAGGTCCCTTCCAACTGTCCTTCGTTCCCCACACACTTCCACTCCAAGAATTCTAAAAGCATAGATCTGATAATATTCACAATCTATCTTGACAAAGGAAAAACTCAAAGACACTCCAACAAAGCTAATAATTCCAAGCCAAATCCAACTTAGCCCTTCTCCATGAGAGCTCCTCTCCTTTTATAAGATGAAGAGGATAAGGTGAGGAGGTTAGGATGATCCCACTAAATCATGAAAGCGAGTAAGATCCAAACCATTCAGATGCCACCAGACTATGGAAGTTTCTCCTTCTAGAAGATTCGAGAAAACGCTCGTTTTTCCCACGTGTAAGCATTTTCGTACCCTGCCTATAGAGCAGACTGCGAACTCCTCGCGGCCTAGCTATGATGCAGCTTGCGAGAATCGGACATTCTCTCACCCTAGCCATAGTGCAACATGTGAAAATCATCTTTAATAGGGTTTTTATAAAGGGAGATGCAACTTCTTTTCTCATGAATAGTTCTTCCCCCTTCTTTCTTCAGGAACTCAGGCCACTAACCCCTCTAAAGAATACATACAGTTTTACATCATTAACGGTCATAGGGACGGTGAAAATAATGTGTAACACCATGCCTCAATACATACATGAAATACAATCATAAACTTATGCTTGCCAACTGATACATGTGTGGGAACAATACTTCTCAACTGATAAATCTGTTACTTTGTATTTATCCTATCTGACTACTCTAAATCTGTCTCTATAAATACTTCATATTGCTCGAAAGATGGTTCTCTGATCTGTAGTATCTACTGCATGGAATCTCCCTATTCAACATACATATTTACTAGAAGTCTCCAAGACAGATGGCTCAGAAAAATACCCACTCTAATACAGATTAATATTCCTCTTCATCTGCAGACTCCTCATCTCTCTAAACTTTCACTTCTTCCTTTCTTCATGTGGATTGATGTCGCACTACAATTCCTGAAAGTAAAATCTATTGAATCGGTTTGTTATTCACACGTTCTTTTTTTCTTTCTTGTACTAATGCAAATCCTGTGATCTTTAGGACCTGGTCTTTATTCACCTGTTCTTCTTATTTTTCATTTCTTCTCCAAATATTCTTGTATCTGACATCTTCCTTTTTTCCTGTAGATATTTCTTGATCTCTTACTATTTCCAATCTTGAGAGTATGACTTCTAGGTGCCCTTCATTTATCTAATCTTCCTTTACATATTCATGTTTTCTTTTCCACACTTTCTTATATCTGATATCAGTGTTATCTTTCATAGAAGTATCCATCATGATTTTATAATCACGAGCTATGTGTCCATATTTATGGAATTTGTAACATTCAATGTCATGTGGGGCCACATAAGCTTTTCTTGCTTGAACATTTATTCCATAAGCCCTACAATCTGCAACTTTATGTCCAAAGTTAGTACAATAAAAACAATAACCATAAAAGAAATTTGCATACCTGGGAGTGAATGATCTTATTTATGATGTAGTGCTTCTGAATTCTTGCCTTGGATAATCATGAACTTTTTTTTGGATCCATTCATTATGGTTGAAGTTTCTTTATTGCGTGAATGTGGTAGGTTTTGTTGAAGATGTATCTATATTATACTCATTCTTCTTTGATTCTGGTTGACCATGATTCCTTCCCTTGAGTACTTCTGAATAACTATTACTCTTTTCTTCATTCTTCTTTTCTAGAAACTTAGAGTGCTTATATTCAACATTCTCTATTGATGATGTGGATGTTTCTATCTCTTCATCGTTCTTGTTGAGCTTGGCGATTTTGGCTCTTAATGTGACAACTTCTTATTCAAGCTTCTCAACCTATTCTTATTTCTTCATCATCTGACTCTTCATTACTTCTTCTGGTCACTTTTCTTCTTCAAGGAGATGATTTTCTTTTCAAGTCTTCTCTCTTCTTGACCAAATTATGCTTCAAGGTGATTTAGGTCCTTAGTTCTTTCCTTGAGATGATCTTTCAATATCTTCTCTCTCTTTTCTGCTCCCTCCTTTTGTGATACTATTTTGGCTTCCATGTACTACTTCTAACTCTTGAGTATTTCTTCAATTTCTTTGGCTTATTTCAACCAATCTTGTAAACATGTAATAATATGATGTACTTCTTCCGACATTTGAGGACTTTCCTTTAGCTTAATCAATTCTTCCTTGAGGAACTATTTTTCCTTCTTTGCTTTGCTTAGTTGAGTGAAGGCATAGTTAAATTATTCCTCAATATCCACTTCACACTCTGCTTCTTCTAAGTCTGTCTGACATGATGAGAATATTTCTTCTTTTCATGTACATGTATCTTCTTTATCATTCTATGGCTCTTTGATGGGAGAAGAATATATATTTTGTAGCTTATCCCCAAGTTATTTAGCTGATGAGCATTTACCCACTCTGTCTTTTACTGAATCATATAGTCCTTCCAAAATGAAATCCATTGCTATTTTGTTGTTCTTCTTTAATTTCTTATTGGATGCAGTCTTAGGTTTCTTTGTACATCCTGTCACAACCGATTTCCATATATCATATCCATGTTCCTTTAAAACAAATTTCATCCTTGAGCTCCAATACTCATACTCTAGACCACTATGACCATCAAACATTGGTACTCCATTCACACTACACTCCATGATCTACCTTCCAGTGGTTAAGTTGTTTCCTTGAAGGAATTGTCTTTGAAACCAATTGTTGGAATACTAAGAGGGGGGGGTGAATCAGTATGAACACTTTATACCACTTTTAACCACAATATATAGTATTTCACTTTAACAACAATATTCAATAGTTTATCATCAATGTATCATCTAAGTTTGTATTCAATATATCATGAGCATATAATCATAAACAACATCACATCAAATACATAGTACACCAATATTTACGTGGAAACCCAAATGGGAGAAAACCATGAAATGATTTCTTATACATATCAAGAATCCATTCATAGGAAGCACCAACTTCCAAATTCTCCAGCTGCAACTGGAAGGAGGCTCACCCCTTATTCTCAGGCTCCAACCTGAAGGAAGATACAACTCCCTGAATTCTCTAGATCCAACCAAAAGGAGGATACAACCCCCTAATTCTCAGGCTCCAACCTGAAGGAAGCTACAACTCCTTGATTCTCGACTCCAACCAAAAGGAGGCTACAACCCCCTTTCCTTTCTCTGTCCTGTCGCCCTTAAATATAAGTGTAAACCAACTGTCACTACCACAATCACTGCCACTATCACTGCCATTATCACTATCACATCAACCTGTAACCTATGAACCTGTCACAATATCCAACCTGTCCAACCTGTCATTGTCATCAATGCTCAACCAGATCCTCTCACATGGATCATATACCAATGAAACCTCTCGAATAGATGTCCAAGATCACCAACACATTCCTCGACCAATAATGTACTAAACCATCAACTTGTACCATGCCAAGCATCAACCATGTACCATAACCTATACCACAACAAGTGCATCAAATATGCACCAACACCTGTACCAAACCGTGCATCAACCATGCACCAACACCTGTACCAAACCGTGCATAAACCATGCACATCAAGTTGTATCATACCATGTACATCAACATGTACTATACCATGTATCAACCATGTACCATACTAATTACATCAACCATATACCATATCATGTACATCAACCATGTGTCTCAACCTGTACCAACATCACCAAGATATGCATCCAAGATATACCTCAAACCATGTGCCTCAATCATGTACGAACATCACTCATGATATGTCCCAATCATGTCATACACCATGTACCATAAGATATCAACAATGAAGTGTCTCAACAAAGTACCAAGGAATGTGCCTCATACATATGCCAATACAAATATGTGCCTCTAACAATGAGCCATAACATTCATGTACCAAGTACCAAGAATATGTTTCAAGCATGTATCAATATCACCTCAACCATATGAAACCATGTACCATGTACCACAAGGGTTCCAAGACATTCCTTAAGCATGTGTCATACCATCCATGAAACAAGCCTCAAACAAACACATGTAAAACATACCTTTACTCATGAAGAGGACCTGGTACATATAATCTCAAATCAACATACCTTCCTTAACTTGATAATAAAAAATATGACACATTATTCAAGCCTTTTCAAAAGTATCCACTACTTGATCCAATGTGACCCGTGGATGTCTACTACTTTATCCACTGTGACCCATGGATGTCTGCTACTTTCTTCACTTTGACCCGTGGATATCCGCTACTTTGTCCACTATGACCCACGGAAGTCTGCTACTCTGTCCACTGTGACCCATGAATGTCTGCTACTTTGTCCACTGTGACCCGTCGATGTCCGCTACTTTGTCAACTGTGACTTGTGGATAACTTTAGAAACTATGGTTATTCATGTTTGTTGCAACTCCGAGACTTTCACCTCTGACCTTCCTTTTCTACCTCAAGAAAATATCACCACAAACTAGTCAAAGGATCACAATACTAGACCACAACATTCACAAGATAGATATTCAATTGTAAGTGTGTGAGTGTACTTATGAGAGACTCCTTGAAGTGTTTATATACTTTTTCATAGTAACCTCTCTCCTTAAACTTAGGGTTTTCTATACTTTCTTGTTACAACAACTTTACCCTTTCATTCATTGACTTGTAACAAACTAGGGGTTTCTTGA
>ML782042.1:177195-190633 GCA_009831015.1 Picea engelmannii
TGGGTCAATATCATGTCAATTATTAGCAATTTGTCCAAATACCATACCATAAACCATGATGTAGTAAAACATATCATCACAACATTTTCATTATCATTTTGAACTCAAGTTCCTTGTTCACAAAATAGGCCCTCTTATGCTAATTGTTAGGTTATGAAAATGGTATAAATATCTTCCTTTTTCCCACATTTCATGATATTATTTTGATTGACTTTTCGGTTATTTAGAAGCAAATAGAATAGAAAATGAATAATATACCCTTTAGCGTTGATTGTTGGAGATTAGATTACATAGATTCTAAATATGATTGGAATTGTCTGGTTTTATTGCAGGATTGGTTAAATATTGTTGAACCCAAGATAGAAAGGGGAATCTTGAAGATGATCAAGCTATTGGAGGTTGAAGACTTTATGGCGCAAAGAAGTTTTAAAGATAATTGAGTTACTCATTGTAATAGTAAAGCAATCCTGAGGATCTCTCGATCCTCAGGATAGCTTAATTTACCCAGATTATTGTAACATATAAGGGGTAAATAGATCTTAAAGAAAGAAGATTTTTTACACTCAAGAATAGAGAATATAGAATTGCTATGCGTTAGCAGCTTTTGTAGAAATGTTGTACCAGCTATGAAATCAATAGAAGCCTCGAGCAGTTTTTCCATTTTTATATATTGAGTTTCAAATAATAGTGCTTCTAAGGACCGAGGGCCCAGTCTGAAGGAGCTACTATTCAATCTGTAATTGTATTAGCTCAAATTTTGTCTTGTTATTCAATTCTCTTTTATAGTAGTTAACAAACGCATAAGTGTGTTGATGGTTTCATGTCAATTGCAATAAATAGATATTCCCTGAATTATTGAATGATTGTTGTTCCAATTCCTATTATTGAGATTCGATGCATGAAGGTTCCTCATAAGTTCACATCTGTTGTTCCTTTCATAAGTTTACATTTGATGTTCCTTTTACTTAGGTTGCATTTGCCGTTCCTTTTACTTAGTTTACATTTGTTGTTCCTTTCCGCTAGAATATAGTCGTTGTTCCTTTCAATAGAAATATGATTGTCATCTCTTTTCAGTTAGATTACAGTCTCTGTTCCTTTCCATAGATGGAGTAATTCACCTTTTTCTTTTCAGCAATTCTGATTCATAATGATAGAAATTCCTGCAAGTCTTTATCTAGATTCAATTATTTCTCTTAGAATGAATTCAATAGATTAGCTAGTTCCTTTCCTTTTGCATAGCTTTAGATTTCAATCCCTAGAATCTTTAATGAATGTTTGAGGAACTTGATTGTTGACAAACTCAGATCTGATCTCGCTACACAATTTTATCCTCTATAAGCTATCTGCATAGACTTTGCCAATATTCTTTGAGATAAAAGACGAATCCTCGGGTTGATAAATTAATGTTAAACTAAGGTTGTTTTTAGACATCTTTAGAGCCCAACATTTTGGCGTTGTTGTCGGGGAATAATGTCAAAGGTAGCATAGATTGTGCCTCTGGAGGGTGAGGTATTGAAGACAGAAGGTAAGAACCTACGCAGGCAATAAGTAAGATGCTTATACCAGTGCCTACCTCTAGCTAATGCATTAAGAGGTTGCATAGGTGTTTTTTTCCTTTTAGATTTTTTTTTCCTTTTTGTTGTGTGAAGTGTGTATGACTAAGAAGAAAGATCTTGAAAAACCAAAACCTCCACCAAAAATTACCAAACCCCAGGGCTCAGTTCTCCCTGGAGGAAGTACTTTCATAGACGACATCATCCAAAAAGCAGAATCTCAAGCCTCGGTTGGACCTAGAAAAGGATCCACCCGAATCCCTCAGATGGCAGCTTCACCAACTGTAGCCCACGTCGAGATTCATAGCAAAACTGAAGGGACTAAGATAAGTTTTCAGATCACAGATATTCCACCCCTCAACCCTTTAGGAGAGGGAAACTCTTGTAACCTGGAGGAAGGAGAAGGAGAAACTAGTGGGACAACTAAGACAGACCCACCACCCAATCCTGAATCTCCTGCAAAAGAAGAAGGCATACCTGAAATTTCAGACAGAGGGAGAGCAATCAGATCCCCTAGAAGATCAGATAACCAATCAATTCAAATAAAATATCCAGATCAAGAAATCCCTAAATATTTCTGGAATATTTTCGATCAAATGGCACAACCAAATCCACAACGTCCCCAGACTTCCACTTTGGAATATCCAATAGTTGATCCAATTGCCAATTCCCCCATGAAGGCTATTCCCCTACAAAACCTGCCAACCTTTCATGGATTAATCTCAGAAGACACAGACGCATTCTTATTTGAATTTGATGTCCTATGTAGAGGATATGATTACACCTCCGAACCCCAAAAATTAAAATTGTTCCCCTCCACTTTGAAAGGAACATCTCTACATTGGTTCATGGGATTACCGGGAGGAACTATAAACTCATGAGATGAAATGAAACAAGCCTTGTTGAAAAAATATCAGGATTATTGTAGAACCAGAGACTTAAAAGATGAAATCTTTCAAATGACTGCAAAATAAAATGAATCATTAGAAGAATATGTAGAGAGATTTCAATATAATTTACAAAGATCACCCTATGGCACGCTACCAGGGGAAGTACTTAAGGCAACTCTGATTAAAGGTATGAAAGATGAATGGGTAGAAACGTTGAATTTAATGGGGAAAGGTGATATTTATCAAGAAACTTATGATGACATTGTCCTATTGTGCATCAAGTGCTCAAGAGGAAGTTCATGGACCAGATCAAGGATACGTACCCCGTTCACCAGAAATAGCAATATTACCAGTGGGGGTGTTACTCGAGATGAAGTTGGTAATCTCTTAGAAAACTTTAAAATAGACATTCTGAGCACTCTAACTACACAATTGGATGTGTTGCAGGCCAAACAAAAAAAAATAGAAGCATAACAAATGTTAGCCATATTTTGCCACAGGTGCAGAAGGAAACATGGCCCAAGGGATTGCCCTTTGGACGTGATCCGGGTTTGCACGATCTGCACCAAGGATCACGACACGGAACAATGCCCATCGCTTCTTGGACTAAAAGTTGTCTTTAGGGAAGAAGAAGAAGAAACATAACCATTATATCTAATGGCTCAGCATCGTCAATGGAAGAATCGGCCCCCAAATACATTGCAGGACCCTTTCTCTTTCTTCTCTGGATAGTGTAACACACCCACTATGGAATTTGAAATTTTTCGGCCTTTTTCCTCTTTTCTCCGATGAAAAAAATTCCCGAATACCTACAGGACCTGATACAGACCCTGCCATCCCTTATCCATACTCATATGATCAACGGCTATGACCACAGGTCTTACCGGAGAGGCGCTCTCGGCTTTCGCGATGCATGCATTCCCTACTTCATTTTGGGGTTTCATCCATCGGAATTTCGAGTCTAGCGAACACGAGGAAAAATGACCTTTGGAGATCCCAGGTACCGAAACGCCGAACACCAAAACCATGTGTGCTAGTCCATTTCGGAACTTCACCTATCAAGATTCCACGATATGCGAGGACAGGAGGAGTTTTCATCCAGGTCTCCCGGAAGCTGAAACTCCGAAACATCATAAGCCGTCCATGCTCTATCATTTCGGCATGTCACAAGTCAAGATTTCAGGAGTCATGAGGACAAGAGACTTTTCTCAAGATATCCCGGGTGCCGAAACACCGGAGCATTAAATTCTAGTCACGCTATACTCCTTTCGGGGTTTCATACTTCGAGATTTCCCGATATGCAATGACAAGAGGATCTTACCCTTAGGTATCCCGGATGCCGAAACACCGAACCACCTTAACTCGTCTGCGCTACTATCATTTCGGGATTTCATCCATCGGGATTTCACGATATGCAAGAATCATGAGGTCTCGCACTTGGGTTTCCCGGGAGCCGAAACCCCAAAACACGAAACTCTGAATCACACTATACTATTTTGGGATTTCGCAAGTCGGGATTTTGGGGCTTGCGAGTACGAGAAGACTGACCCTTGGGTTTCTCAGTTGCCGAAACACCGAAACACCAAGGATTACCCATGCTAGACCTTTTCGGTATTTCATACTTCGGGATTTCATGATGTGCGATGACAAGAGGTCTCGCATATGAGTTTTCCAAGGGCCGAAGTTCTGAAACGCTGATATATATATATATATATCTAACCATGAGGCTAAGTTCTTTTTTTGGATTTCCCCAATCACGGTTTCGGGAGTCGTGAGGACAAGGGTTCTTACCCTATGATCTCTCGGGTGTTGAAAAGCCGAAAACGCTTACCGGCCGCCACGTGTACTCTACAATTGGATGGTCCAGGTACTTATCATGGGTCTTGGGATCGACAGTCCCGATTTCTTCGTGACCTACGAAGGTTAAAAAGGGGTCGAGACATTAACGCCTGCGTTATTTCATAAAATTTAATAGTCGTAACAGACCTTAGATCTTCTAAAGGGATCTCGTTCGTGCATTTAGAAAAAGGAAGGGTAACCTGGGTACTGAACCACCAAAAGGTCCTAACTCAACCACATGCTGTCATTTGGGGATTTTGCGGGTCGGGGTTTCAGGACTCACGAGTACAAGAAAACTCACACCTAGGTACTCTGAGTGCCGAAACTCCGAAAACTCTTAATCTACCCCCACGCTAATAATTCGGGATTTCACAAGTCAGGGTTTCGAGACTTGCGAGTGCAAGGGGACTCGCCCTTGGGTATTACGGGTACCGAAATGCCAAAATGTTGAGGTCTACGAGGACCATTCTCCCTCGTGCAAGATTTTAAGACTTAAACTATAACATCCTCCTTCGGGTCCTCAGGTAATTTACACCAGGTTTTGAAGACAAGACTGGAAGGTCTTCTCGAAGGTATGGGAGTGGTCTTGAAAGGGTGCTTCGTGGGGAAATCTATCCAAGGCATCAGGTAGGACAAACACAGGAACAAATCTACTGATATCAGACTTGAAAATCTGTATTAGTTCATCATATATATATATGTATAAACATAAGACATACGTGGTCTTTCCATGATAAGCATGCAACCACCGTTTCTGGTCAAAACACCACACAGACAGTCTTATACTGAAACCATTCATAATTGCACAGACTATGAGCATAAATGTCAGAATACATTTTAAGATGCAATATATAAAACACTTATCATAAATAACACCAGGTAGGTTTGCAACTGTTGAGAGGGGTGCTTGTTTCCACCCAACCGTAGGCTCAGTGATTCTGAATGGATTTACCACTAGCCACCCCCGAGCCGAGACCACGATGTTGCGAGACTGAGTCTATGTTCTCCAGTGACCGATAATGAAGGTTACTCTCCTTCTTCTCTGCTATCACTCACTCTGTAGTTTTTTTCGAGTTCTTTCGATCTCTTTCCTTCTATCCTCCCTCACGTCCCCCTCCCGCACCTTTTACCTGCCTTTTCTTTTCAAGCGAGGTTGCGTGTGGCACGAATTTCCCCGCGGTGGTCAGGTCGGAGGCCTCCATGGATGGGTGGTTCACCCCCATCCCTCATTAAATCATGAGGAGCCTCTTCACCTACCAACTTGACAAGTAATTCATTTCGGGGCCAGCGAGCCACTCTTGGTTCTCCGGGCCAGTGAAGTCCAAATATGGTATTGGTTTCGGTGGAAGTTAATGCCACCATTCCAGGTGCCTTCCACCACCTTTCTTCAGCCATCGTGGTCGCTTTTTAAGCACATCCCCCTCTCAGTAGTTATATATATATATATATATATATATATATATATATATATTCATAACATTATTTACATTCATGGACCTTTTTACTAAGGTCCATTCAAATCACACATTCACATATTTGAGTTTGCCATAGTTCTTGGCCAGTATAGTTATTTTTACAGACTGGGGGAAATAGGGTGTTACAATTCCCTCCCCCTTAAAGGAACATCATCCTCGATGTTCTATCTATCAACTTGACATGCATGTACATATGTAAACAAAATCGGATATGCATGTTTCATGGCATCCTCCATTTCCCATGTAGCCTCATTTGGGCCAAAATGTTTCCACTGCACCTTGACCTGTGCAATGGTTCGGTTCCGGAGTGGGGTTTCCTTTCTGTCCAGTATTCATTTGGGTTTTGGTAGGAATTCTCCCTCCGGTTCCAGCTGGATCACAGACCAGTCAATTATATGATTAGAATCATGTACATATTTCTTCAATAATGAAATATGGAAAACATTATGTTCTTTTACTGTCGGAGGAAGTGCTAGCCTATAGGCTACAGGTCCCACTCTATATAGAACCTCAAAGGGTCCACAATACCAAGGTGCCAACTTGGCAGAGGCTCCCATCTTCAAAGAACTCTTCCTAGGCCTAACTCTGAGATATACATGGTCTCCCGTCTTGAACTCTCTTGGAGTTCTCTTTTGGTCGGCATAACTTTTCTGTTGATTCTGAGCGACCTTTAGGTTTTGTTTTATCTGAGTCACTTTCTGTTCCATTTATTTCAACATGTCGGGTCCAAAAGATATTTTGTTTATAGGATTACTCCAACTGACTGGAGTGTTACACGGGGCTTCGAAGGGACTCATCTTTAAGGATGCTTGGTAGCCGTTTTTGTAGGCGAATTCCACCAGTGGTAGGTGATCTTCCCACTTCTTGGGTTGATGCATTACATGCATTCTTAGCATGTCTTCTAGTATTGGGTTCACTCTTTTCGTCTGTCCATCAGTTTTAGGGTGATAGGTGGTGCTAAATAGCAGCTTGGTCTCTAAACCAACCATTAGTGACTTCCAAAAGTTGAAAGTAAATTTCATGTCTCTATCAGACACGATCTCTTTCAGCATACCATGCAATCTGAATATCTCCTTCATGAATACCTGAGCGATGTCTATTGCCTTGCAAGTTGACTTGATAGGGATAAAGTGAGCGGACTTGCTCAATTTATCCACCACTACCATGATGGTGTCATTCTGTTTGGTTGAGGTTGGTAATCCAGTGATGAAATCCATGGAGATGGTTTCCCATTTCCATTCTGGGATTGGTAGAGGTTGTAATAATCTTGCTGGGTGTCAATGTTCTGCTTTTACCTGTTGGCATTCTATGCATTTGGCTAGGTACTCAACTATGTCTTTCTTCAATCCAGGCCAATAGAATTGTCTCCTGGTGGCCGTGATCATTTTCTGGTATCCTGGATGACCAGTATAGGGTCTTTTATGTAGTTCATCCAGTATGAACCTCTTCAAGTCATCACAATCTGGGATATACAATCTGTTTCGGTAAGTGAGCAGACCTCCTTCCATCATCTGGTAGCCTCCATACTTTATCCCTGTGGGTTCTTGATGCAGTTACGAGGTCATGGTCTAGAAGAATGGATATGTTCCTTGTGCATTTCTGACTCTTTCCTTGACATTCGTCTTACAGGTTCTCACCACTGCCAGGTGAATTGTTTTCATACTTCTTCTAAGGGCATCGACCACCCTATTTTCTTTTCCTTTAATGTGTTTGATTTCGAAATCAAACTCGCTAAGGAGGGCCATCCACCTAGCTTGTCTGGCATTGAGATTCAGTTGGTCAAACAAATATCGCAATCCATAGTGATCTGTCATAAGTACAAATTTTCTTCCCGGGAGGTAATGCCTCCACATTTTCAAGGCATGCACTATCGTAGCCAGCTCTAGATCATGGGTCACATAGTTGACTTCGTGCTCATTCAATTTTTGGGATTCATAGTAGGCCACACTTCCTCCTTGCATGAGGACTCCTCTGAGCCCTTCCTTATAGGCATCTATGCACACGAGGAAGTCATCTTCAGGATCCACGATCTTCAACACGGGTGCATGGGTCAGTAGATGTTTCAGGGTTTGAAATATTTCTCCACATTTTTGTGTCCATGTGAATTTTGTCCCCTTCTTCTGGAGGGCAGTGATTGGACACCCAATCTTGGAGAATCCTTTTATAAATATCCTATAGTAATTTGCTAATCCCATAAAGGATCTGATATCTGAAACATCCTTTGGGGTAGGCCATTCCATGATAGACTTGATTTTGTCAGGATCTACCACTACTCCTTCTTCGGATAGAACATGGCCTAGGTAATGTATTTGCTTCTGGAAGAATTAACATTTGCTGAATTTGGCATTGAGTTGATGTTCTCTTAGAACTTGCAGCACAAGTCTAAGATGCTCTTCATGCTCTTCTCCATTCTTGGAGTAACTTAATATATCGTCAATAAAAACCAACACAAATTTGTCTAGGAATTTGTTGAGTACACTGTTCATCAAGCACATCAAAGTGGCAATGGAATTGGTCAACCCAAATGGCACTACCACAAACTCATAGTGACCATACCTCGTCTGGAAGGAAATTTTATGGATGTCTTCACCCTTAATTCAGACTTGATGGTATCCCAACCTCAAGTCAATCTTTGAGAAAATAGACACACTCCCCAATTGATCGAATAGGTCATCGATCCTGGGTAAGGGATACTTGTTCTTTATGGTTACCTTATTAAGTTGTCTATAATCTATACACAGTCTAAGGGTACCATCCTTCTTTTTCACAAATAGGACTAGTGCTCCCCATGGAGACATGCTAGGTCGAATATATCCCTTATACATCATTTCTTTTAATTGCAACTTGAGTTCAACTAACTCAGGTGTGCTCATCCAGTAGGGTGTCCTAGACACCGACACTACTCCCAGTGCAATTTCTATCGAGAAGTCTATGTCTCTTCTCGGAGGTAGACTTGGTACTTCTTCCGGAAACACATCTCTGCATTCTCTCAGGGTAGGGTGGTCTTCGAGGCTTGGTTTGCCATCTTCAATAGTTTCCAACACCTGTATTGCATATAGGGGACATCCTTTTTGGCAATACTTTCTCATTTGTAGAGTTGATATTTGTCTCACCGAGACAGGTTTTGATATCCCTTAAAGGGTTATCCTTTTCCCTTCTTTACTTACGCATTCTAAGGTTTTATGGTAACAGTCCAATTTGGCTTTATGGGCGGCTAGCTAGTCCAAACCAATCAACAGATCATATGATCCCAGGGGTAATATGTTAAGGGTTGCTTGGGTGGGGAATTCACCCAACATTAATTGGCAGGCTAGTATGACTTATGCTACCCTTCTTCTAGTGCCAGTGGCTAACTATACCAACCATGGCTTGGTAGGTTTTTGTGGCTGTAGTTTACACTTATCAACAGCCTTAGGAGCTATATAACTCAAATTTAACCAAGGTCAATCAAAATAGACACTAGATGGTTGGAAATCATACCTTCTATTTCCACCACTAAAGCTTGGTGGTCAGCTTGGTTATTATCCAAGACTGCATAAATTTGTGTCACACTCCTGGCCACATCAATGATGGTGGTAGCTTCCTGGATGTTGTAAATTATCTGACTATTATGTTGTCAGTGTGGACAGTCTCTCAGTAGTTTTTATTCTGCGCAACCCCAACATTTCAAAGGTTCTCTCTTTGGGTTATCAACCTTCACTGGTACAGATCTAGAAGTTTTATTTCTTCTCAAGGACGAAAAGTTCTACTGGTGTACACTCTGGGTTGGGAAGCTCATTCTTGGACTCTTCTTATAGTTCTTAAATCCTAATAATTTAATCCCCTTTTTCTGAAATCTTGAACTATTCTTCAGTTTCCACCCTTCGTGAGGTTTTGTCCGATGTCCAAACTGTTCATGACAATATCTTTCCTTTCAGATAGTGCCTTCTAGGGTCTTTGGCTCATCAAATTCAATTATGTTCCGATAGTCCTTAGGTAGTCCGTTGATGAAACGTTGCACCTTTTCCTTTTCTGCCTCTATATAAGGTACATACCTCAACAACTTGAGGAATCTATTGACATATTCTTCTGTAGTGAGTTGCCCCGGCTTAAGTTCATAGAATTCTTTAGTCTTTTCGTCGAAATATTTTTCCGACAGATACTTCTTCCTGAAGTATTTCTCAAACCGTTCCCAAGACAGGTCTTCTTCATGAATCCCTTTTACATTCTTAAGGTCTTCCCACCAAATAGAATCCTTTCCATTCAAGTTGAAGGTGGCTACTCGGGCCTTCAAGTTTTCTGAGAAGTCATGGACTCTGAAATACTTCTTTAGTCCGAGCAGCCAGGCCTCTGCTTCTTCTCCCTTCTTTATTTCACCGTCGAAGGAGGGTGGTTTGGCCTTCCTAAATTCTTTGAATTTATGACCCTTGGAAAGCTTTCTCTTCTTCTGTCTTCTTCGGGAATAAGAACTAGTTCTGCTTCTAGAAGATCCCTCCGGGTCGCTATCTTCCTTTCCAAAAGAATCGTCCGCCGCTTGTCCTTTACCTCTGGGATGGACCTTTTTAGAGGTGATCCTCCCAATGTGGCCACTAATATGACCATGTTTCTGTGTCTCAGGTTCATGCTGCATTTGTCTTTGTAGATCAAATAAACTCTACAGTAAAACTGCATTAATTTCTGTTTGCTTTTCTTGTTCTTTCATCATCCTTTCATTGTCATCCTTGCAGCTTTGTAATTAGACCATGAGGCTCCTCATAGTTTGAGTTAGATATGGAGGAGTCCCTATCGCCCTTCCTTCATCAGACTCTTCATCTCTATTGTGGGATCCCTCCCCCACTTCATGGTGAGTCACCATTCTATGCATCTATAATTTCTCGTGGTTGATCTTCCGCTTGTATGCAAAAGGTAAAACGCTGGTTGTTAGTCAATGTTCATATTCATTTATAACCAATACATAGTTCATATTTTTCTCATGCACACACACAGTAGGAGTTTTCATTATTAACTTTGTCTTTTGATTAGGAAGGCTAAGACAGGGGGTTACTCTTTTTAGGAGTGTTTTGAACGGAGCTTCTGCGCAACTCGTTCATGAGCCCAAGTAGGCCAAGTGTTGTAACCATGCTCTGATACCAATTTGTAACACACCCACTACGGAATTCAAAAAATTTCGGCCTTTTTCCTCTTTTCTCTGATGAACAATTTTCTTGAATCCCTACGGGACCTGATACAGACCCTGCCATCCCTTATCCATACTCATATGATCGGAAACTATGACCACAGGTCTTATCGGAGAGGTGCTCCTAGCTTTCGTAATTCAGAAAAATCGCGATGCATGTATTCCCTACTTCATTTCGGGGTTTCATCCATCAGAATTTCGTGTCTAGCGAACACGAGAAAAACTGACCTTTGGAGATCCCAGGTATCGAAACGTCGAACACCAAAACCATGTGTGCTAGTCCATTTTGGGACTTTGCCTGTCAGGATTCCACGATATGTGAGGATAGGAGGATTTTGCATCCAAGTCTCCTAGAAGACGAAACTATGAAACATCATAACCCCTCCACGCTCTATCATTTTGGGATGTCGTAAGTCGGGATTTCAGGAGTCGTGAGGACAAGAGACTTGCCTCCAGATATCTCGGGTGCCGAAACACTGGAGCATTAAATTCTAGTCACGCTATACTCCTTTCGGGGTTTCATACCTCGAGATTTCACGATATGCAATGACAAGAGGATATTACCCTTAGGTATCCCGGATGCCAAAACACTGAACCACCGTATCTCATCCGCGCTACTATCATTTCGAAATTTCATGCATCAGGATTTCGCGATATGCAAGAATCATGAGGTCTCGCACTTGGGTTTCCCGGGAGCCGAAACTCTGAAACATCGAACTCTAAAATACACTATACTATTTCAGGATTTCACAAGTCGGGATTTCGGGGCTTGCAAGTACGCGAAGACTGACCCTTGGGTTTCCCGGTTGCCGAAACACCGAAACACTAAGGCTTACCCACACTAGACCTTTTCGGGATTTCATACTTCGGGATTTTGCGATGTGCGATGACAAGAGGTCTCGCATATGAGTTTTCTGAGGGCTGAAGTTCTGAAACGTCGATATATATATATATATATATATATATATATATATATATATAACCATGAGGCTAAGTTCTTTTTCGGGATTTCCCCAATTGGGGTTTCGGGAGTCGTGAGGACAAGGGTTCTTACCCTATGATCTCCCGGGTGCCGAAAAGCCGAAAACGCTTACCGACCGCCACGTGTACTCTACAACTGGACAGTCCAAGTACTTATCATAGGTCTTGGGATCGACGGTCCCGATTTCTTCGTTACCTGTGAAGGTTAAAAAGGGTTCAAGACATTAACGCCTGTGTTCCTTCATAAAATTTAACAGTCATAACAGACCTTAAATCTTCCGAAGGGATCTCGTTCATGCATTTAGCAAAAGGAAGGGTAACCTGGGTACCGAACCACCGAAAGGTCCTAACTCAACCACACACTGTCATTTCGGGATTTCGCAGGTCGGGGTTTCGGGACTCGCGAGTACAAGAAAACTCGCAACTAGATACTCCGAGTGCCGAAACTCTGAAAAATCTTAATTTACCCCCATGCTAATAATTTGAGATTTCGCAAGTCGGGTTTTGGGACTTGTGACTGTAATGGGACTCACCCTTGGGTATTCTGGGTATCGAAATGTCGAAATGTTGAGTTCTACGAGGACCATTCTCCCTCATGCAATATTTTAAGACTTAAACTATAACATCCTCCTTCGGGTCCTCAGGTAATTTACACCAGGTTTTGAAGACCAGACTGGAAGGTCTTCTCGAAGGTAAGGGAGTGGTCTCGAAAGGGTTCCTTCGTGGGGAAATCTATCCAAGGCATCAGGTAGGACAAACACAGGAACAAATCTACTGATATCAGACTTGAAAATCTGTATTAGTTCATCATATATATATATGTATAAACATAAGCCATACGTGGTCTTTCCATTATAAGCATGCAACCACCATTTCTGGTCAAAACACCACACAGACAGTCTTATACTGAAACCATTCATAATTGCACAGACTATGAGCATAAATGTCAGAATATACATTTCAAGATGCAAGATATAAAACACTTATCAGAAATAACACCAGGTGGGTTTGCAACTGTTGAGAGGGGTGCTCGTTTCCACCCAACCGTAGGCTCAACGATTTTGAATGGATTTACCACTAGCCACCCCTAAGCTGAGACCACGATGCTGCAAGACTGAGTCTCTATTTGCTAGTGACCGAGAATGAAGGTTAATCTCCTTCTTCTCTTCTATCACTCAATCTGTAGTTTTTTTCGAGTTCTTCTGTTCTCTTTCCTTCTATCCTCCCTCGCATCCCCCTCCCACACCTTTTACCTGCCTGTTCTTTTCAAGCAAGGTTGTGTGTGGCACGAATTTCCCTGCGGTGGTTAGGTATAAGGCCTCCACGGATGGGCGGTTCACCCCCATCCGTCATTAACTCATGAGGAGCCTCTTCACCTACCAACCTGGCGAGTAATTCATTTCGGGGCCAGCGAGCCGCTCTTGGTTCTCCGGGCCAGTGAAGTCCAAATACGGTATTGGTTTCGGTGAAAGTTAATGCCACCATTCTAGGTGCCTTCCACCACCTTTCTTCAACCATCGTGGTCTCTTTTTCAGCACATCCCCC
>ML782042.1:219365-235777 GCA_009831015.1 Picea engelmannii
CATTAACAAACCATCCATTACTTAATTTTGAAATAAACCAACTCATAAATGAACTTAGTTGATGAGGAATCAACCTTGAATTCAAGCAAAATACATACCAGGTTTCTACAAATTCAAATGGTTTGAACGGAACAATTGTTGTTACTTTTGCGCACCTGTTGTTCCTTTGAACATAACAATTGTTGTTCCTTTTGCACGCATGCTATTCCTTTGAATGTAACAATTGTTGTTCCTTTTGCGCGCCTGTTGTTCCTTTGAACAGAACAATTGTTGTTCCTTTTGCGCGCCTGTTGTTCCTTTGAACGAAACAATTTCTATTTTTTTTTGCACGCCTATTGTTCATTTTGTTGTTCCTTCCTTGCTGATAAAACACTAAACCTTTCTTTTGGGGTACAACTTTCACCAAAATAATTTTTCATCAACATTATTTCTAACGATCCATCATTATTTTGTGGACTATCTCCCATACCTTATCAAATTGCTTTTTGGATCACTTCCTTCAAAATATCTTAAACCTTGTTCATAATCTGTAACCACCATAATTCATTTCTTTTCTCTTATATATTACACTTAAATGATACCTCGTGTTTATAACTAATAAGGAATCTGTGACACACTTTTACTTGGCATCCTTATACTTCTTTACGCCATCCCTTACTCTTAAGGAGTAGATGAGCCTCCCTTCATACAATAATATAACAAATCAACAGAATTTCTTTCTTTTTCCACAAAGAATAGGGGGTCTCATCACGAGCCAGCCTACCACGATCATAGGATAATAACCTAAGTGACATTCCCACTATGGCTACCACACCAAGGCAATGGCCTTTGACATTCTCTTTTTGTCAAAGGACATGAGGTATCATCACGAGCTGACTTGTTCACTTAAGTTACACTCTAGTGAGTGGCATTATCATCATTTGGATACCAAATGAGGATAATGGTCTTTTTCGGAAAAACTTATAAAATTCCCCGGAAAAAAAAAAAATTTATACATCTATCAACAAAAAAAAAATTATTTCCTTCTCTTTTCCACAAAGAATAGGGGGTCTCATCACGAGTTAGCCTACCAAGATCATAGGATAATAACCTAAGTGACATTCCCACTATGGCCACCACACCAGGGCAATGGCCTTTGACATTCTGTTTTTGTCAAAGGACAAGAGGACTCATCACGAGCCGGCTTGTTCACTTAAGTTACAATCTAGTGAGTGGCATTATCACTATGGCTACCAAACCAGGATAATGGTCTTTTTGGAAAAGATGATTCAAACAAGTATCAAGGATACAGGTTCATCTTCAGGTTAAAAGGCAACCCTGTCGAGGCTATGGATGCCTGTTGGCAACAGTGGCTCTGCCTGTGGTATGGAAGTTACCTTAACACACCAAGTTTCTGCGTCTCTCTAGATTTCCTTCACTCAATCACGAGGCTATCATTTCGTTTGTATTCAATAACACGGAAAAGTAACAACATTATGATATGTGGGATATTATTTAACTGAACAAGATTTAATTTATTCAGAGCATGTATCCTTAAAGAATTATTTTGGGTATAGGTATTTTCAATTCCACAAATGCGGATTAACATTTAATGATTACCGTTAAATATGTTGTTCAAACATAAATCATTAATCCCCATTGGCGGCCACCGTACAATCATTACTTTTCGCCACCAATACCTACACTTATTACTCTTCCCTACGTTGACAGTCGAGGTCGACCTTTCTATTAATAAGGGGAGTGGACGCTCGACACACTTCTCGATGTAGATAGTAATGATTTTAATAAATACCTTCATTTAGATACATTTTCTGTCTCTGATAGTTGTTATTCTCGGTAATTTTTCCTCCAAAGCTGGTCTAACCACCTCTGCTACTAGGAACGATAGTCGTCCATATTTTCTCAAAAATGGATGGCAAAGGTGTGCACATGGAACCTACTTTACTAAAGCTTACAGAGAAAGAGAGAGACATCATGCATCGGTTGGGGTGGATGGAGTACTTCAACCAGCTGCAAGGATATGAAACGAATGTCACGCTTGAATTCTTTCAGAATCTACAGGGGGAAAACTCTATGGTGCGGGGCATACAAATCTTAGTCACCCCAAAAATCTTAGCATATGTCACATGCCTCCCTAATACAAGCATTCAATGGACAAGACGATACACAACATTTAAGGAAGTTGTGGAAACCTTCATAGACCTTGGGAAAGAATTGGATAAGAAAGGAAAAGGACTCAACCCCAGTACCCTCAGAGAACGATGGAAGGAACTTGCAGGGGTAATTCAGTGGTACATCACTTGTGATGGACGATATGATGTAATTCGACCTTGCCACCTCAAATTGCTGGCAACTTTAAAACAACAGTTAGTGCTTAATCTACCTTTCTTTCTGAATGCCATATTACATAAGGTTGCTCCAAGAACACAAAAATCCAAGGACCCTGTTACTGTTATCAACCACCACAAATTAGTTAAAGTGATAACAATTAAGGCACTGAGTCAAACTCAATTGACCTAGGATAACCTGATAGAGGCCAATAGACCTCCACAACTAGAGTAACCTGAATTATGCCATGAAGAACCACCATAGGAAATCGAAGATAGACAGGCAGAGGAGACTACTACCCAAAGGGAAATCCCATCTCCTCAAACTGAAGCTAAGGTAGATCCTGCCCAAATCACAGAGACCCATACCTTACAAACATAGGCATTAACAAAAAAGAGGAAGAGAGAAACAACTACCCCTACAACCATCATTCAGGCAAGGAGAAGAAGAAAACGAATTCAGGAAACAACTGAAGCAATTCAGGATACAACAAAACATCCTGAAGAACTTCAGAACTCTATAGAACAGTCTCCACATGAGAATGCTCAAGGAATTAGGCAAGAAGAACAGACCTCACAGAGGAATGATCAGGAAGACACCCAACCGACATTATCACATCTGACAGAACACTTTATGAAGAGCTATGAGGTAGAAATAGCCCAGGTTTTGGGAAGCTTGGGAACCTCACTTAACAGAGGCACAAATAATCCAGAAATGCACCCAAAACAACCCTCCTCTTCAAAACCAGTTGAATATTTTCCTGATATTGAAATGTCTTTTCCTGAAGACAAATCACAGGAAGAACCCCATTTCGAAACAAGAAGCCCTCTTGGACAGACAGAACAATTGGAAGGAACATAGGAACAACCATCTGCTAACCAGAATGAAGAAGGCCTTGAGACCTCCCATAAACAGAAATCATCCAAAAGCCATAAGAAAATTAGAAAGTTAAAAAAAGAAAATAAACTATTGAAGAAAAAGGCTAAGAAGGCTGAAGTATTAAAGAAGAAGGTAGTTAAACTCAAGGAAATTATTAAGGAATTGAGGAAACAATTAGAACAGATAGATAAAGCCCACGGAAGAAAGAAGAACAAAAGGGCCAGAGTACAAGGAAGAAACCCTCTTCCTAAAGAAGCAGTCAATACAAATTCTATAGGGATACAGACAGACCCTGAAGAAATAGTAGTAGAAGAAACAATAGCCCAGAATGAGGAAGCACCTCCTCTAGAGACACAGGAAAATATGATAGCTACAAAATAAATTGATGCTGAGGTGCAAACAGCTCAACTCCTTGAGAAGGATGCTACCATTAGGATATTGGAGAAGGAATTGATGCAGTCTCAACAAACCCTGATTCAAAATAGAAGTGAGTTGCTGACTATGGCAGAACACCAAGCACTCCAGTCCTGGAAACAAAGTATTATTGTGGACAGGTTGGAAGTAGAACTTACACAAGTCTAGCAAGCATTAAATCAATCCAGGGAAGATATGAGTGCTATGGAAGAATACCAAGCATCTTAATCTCAAGCACAGAGTGTCACCATCGATAGACTAAAGGCATAACTTACACAAGCCCAGCAAGCATTGGTCCAACACCAACATGGAATGGTAACTAGGACTAAATATCAAAGGATTGTTAAAGAATTGAAGGACATGACAACAACAGAGGGTGAGACCTATGCTGCACTCACCAGAGCCCAAGAGAAGATAAAAAAGGTGCAAATCCATTTGGAAAAAGCTTTGGAGCAAATCAAGGAAATCTGTGATGTCTACTCTGATGCTATTAATTGCAGAGATCCTACCACCAATTACACATTATTCTTATTGGAACGATATTTTTTATTGAGAGTGAAGGTCATCAGAGCGGGAAAACCTATTTATTTTTCCATTGTACCTGAGTTTATTTCATGTTTCAAAGAGCAAGATGAAAAGGTACAATATTTTTTGTGTGAATTTTACTTTCATAATTTCATTCTGGAAGACAACAAGGAAGATAACCCTAGCCCATTCATAGGTGATATACAGTTTCAGGCATTTCTGTCATTCACTCAGAATCAAGTCAGATGGGGTAAAGCTCATAAAACCTTCCTAAAAAGGGAAGTTGGGTTGGATCTTTGGGTTAGGGGGGAGCCTCCAAAGTCCTTTCCAGCCATTATGCGACATAAAACGTTTATGAAAAGGAAAGGGGTTGTAGACTCCTTGGCCCCCATCCATCTACAGGTCATATGTTCAGGTATCACTCACTTTAGGGAGATTAAGGAGGAAGCTCTTGTTGCTTCTAAATTGAGATGGGATGCCTCCTCCAGTGAAGTAAAGAGTAGGGAGCCCTTTGGGTATAGAAATTTCTTTGCATCTACCTTCAGAATAGAGAGGTATTCTAGATTGCTCCAAGAGGAAGGACCTGCTTGGATTGGGTGCAGATATAATCCCCCTATCATCTGGTTCCCTCCAGAAAGTTACCAGAAAGATTATCAAATTAACAAGAAAAGGGAGGATGTTGCTTTTGGAGAACTCAAAAGAAGCAATGGGTTCAGAAGGCCTGGTGAACCAACCTTTCCATCTTATAGCATTATTTCTTTACATGTAAAGTCTCAGCTTGCATGAGGACATGCAAGAAGGTAAGATGGAGGGTATGTTAGGTTATGAAAAAGGTATAAATATCTTCCTTTTTCCCACATTTCATGATATTATTTTGATTGTCTTTTCGGTTATTTAGAAGAAAATAGAATAGAAAATGAATAATATACCCTTTAGCATTGATTGTTGGAGATTAGATTACATAGATTCTAAATATGATTGGAATTGTCTGGTTTTATTGCAGGATTGGTTAAATATTGTCGAACCCAAGATAGCAAGGGGAATCTTGAAGATGCGCAAGCTATTGGAGGCTGAAGACTTTATGGTGCAAAGCAGTTTTAAAGATAATTGAGTTACTCATTGTAATAGTAAAGCAATCCTGAGGATCTCTCGATCCTCAGGATAGCTTAATTTACCCAAATTATTGTAACATATAAGGGGTAAATAGATATTGAAGAAAGGAGATTTTTTGCACTCAAGAATAGAGAATATAAAATTGCTATGCGTTAGCAGTTTTTGTAGAAATGTTGTGCCAGCTATGAAATCAATAGAAGCCTCGAGCAGTTTTTCCATTTTTATATGCTGAGTTTCAAATAACAGTGCTTCTAAGGACCCAAGGCATAGTCTGAAGGAGCTACTGTTCGATCTGTAATTGTATCAACTCAAATTTTGTCTTGTGATTCAATTCTCTTTTATAGTAGTTAACAAACGCATAAGTGTGTTGATGGTTTCTTGTCAATTGCAAGAAACAGATATTCCCTGAAGTATTGAATGATTGTTGTTCCAATTCCTATTACTGAGATTCGATGCGTGAAGGTTCCTCATAAGTTCACATATGTTGTTCCTTTCATAAGTTTACATTTGTTGTTCCTTTTACTTAGGTTGCATTTGTCGTTCCTTTTACTTAGTTTACATTTTTTGTTCCTTTCCTCTAGAATATAGTTGTTGTTCCTTTCAATAGAAATATGATTGACGTCTCTTTTCAGTTAGATTACAGTCTCTGTTCCTTTCCATAGATGGAGTAATTCGCCTTTTTCTTTTCAGCAATTCTGATTCATAATGATAACAATTCCTGCAAGTCTTTATCTAGATTCAATTACTACTCTTAAAATGAATTCAATAGATTAGCATGTTCCTTTCCTTTTGCATAGCTTTAGATTTCAATCCCTAGAATCTTTAATGAATGTTTGAGGAACTTGATTTTTGACAAACTCAGATCTGCTCTCGCTACACGATTTTAGCCTCTATAAGCTATCTGCATAGACTTTGTTGATATTTTTTGAGATAAAAGACGAATCCTCAGGTTGATAAATTAATGTTAAACTAAGGTTGTTTTTAGACATCTTTAGAGCCCAACACTAACCCTTATGATTTTTATTATACTATTACTCCATAACATATTCTCCATAGTTCATTAACATTCCTTATATTATATCATCTTATTTATCATTCCTTTTACACATTTTCATTTGCATTTACATTTGTTGTCACTTTTTGTTTAAGCACGTCATCATTTATTAATTTGACATATATCTTGCATGACGTATGAACTCATTATCTCATTAACACCCCCTTTTTGGCTTACTCCAAATACCCTCTCTTAATTTTATACAATATATTCAAATTACCATTTATGTATCACATTTTACAATGCTTAATCGACTATTACCATTTTTTTACTTCCATATACTACATCATATTACTAGTACATGCATTTCCAATCCACCTTGAACTCAATTCTTATTTTGTATTTAACCTTACCTTATTACCTTTTATCCACCATTCTTTCCTACCTTAAAACATCATTATATAGCCCAACCATTTGTGTTTTTTCCTTCACATAATTTTTTTAATCAACCATCCTTAACTTGGCATCCTTACTCATTAATACGCATGCAATGCTTATATTATTTTCATCACCCTTAACCCATGTTGATCTCATTTATTATGCACATTATTCTTTAATCTTACTTATAACATATCTTTACACTTTTTCATATACTTTTACACCTTACAATTTTTTTACATTTAATTACATCCTTCATTTATATACTACATATTTATTCTACCACCAAGTATCTTTTAACATCACTCTCAATATATCCTTATTACACCTCATCATATGTTATTATCCAAATGTACCTTTTGTATCATGCCACCCCCACATTACTTTGATATTCACTTTGTCATACATAGTTCATTATGTTAAATTATTATTTGTTTTATCGTACCACTTTCCATTATCATAATCATTTCTTATGTTTCTTTCATATCACATAAGTATAACCAGCTACTTGTTTTTGTTTATGTATTTTCCTTGCCTATACTTATGGCTTCGCCTATACATATAGTTTCACCTTTATTGCACCATGTGTATGTGCACGTGCACACACGCACTTTAATGATCTTTCAACTTTTCTTATAGTTTGTACCCCTTTTATTAATTGATGATCATTTATTAATTCCACTTCAATAGTATTTATTACACATTACATTTATTATAAGGTTAATTGTTCATCATTTAGTCATTATTTATAATCACTACTCAACTCTTTCCATATCTTCCACTTATCATGTATATTGTATTTCTTTTATCATGTAAGTATACAATATGTAAAACATTATTTATATATATTTTATGTATTTATTCTATTATATTTTACGATTTTTTTATAACATAATTATATTCACTTTTTATATTTGCCATTTAATAATAATTTATTACGTCAAAAAGCATATACTTATTGGTAATGGACACATTTAATAGGTTTTTAGTGCTTAATCAGTTTTGTATGGACAAGATTAAATATTGATCGAATATTCTTAGTTGTCCCAATAAATCAATGGTTGTGATTTCAACCACTAACTTCCTCACTATTATAAAGGCATCTGTTTACATGTTTATTTTTTTACTTTTACTTGATCATATTTAAAATTTACTATGGTGGCTAGCTAATTGCCATGTCTGAGTGATTAACAAAGATTAAGGTTTTGTTACAGAGTGGAGAGATGTGAATGTGGAACACAACCATTTAATATTTACCAATTTACCAGTCTTAGTAATTCTAAAGGTAATATCGTGCCATGTGCAGCCGTGCGTTTCATTTTATGGCCACATGTTTCATTTTCTAGGCCATATGGAGGCGTGAGTTTCATTTTATGGTTTCGTGGCATTTCATTTTATGGCCATTTGTGTTCCATATAGCAGGGTGGCAAGGTGTTTCAATTTAGGTTTTATGAATATAGCATGCATTCCCAATTCAATTCATAGGCCTAGTGTCAATTAGGGTTTTCTTTAAATACGAGCGTTGGCAATTTTACCAGCCGAAACCTTTCGGCGTTCACCAACCACGAGTTTGTGGCTGTGCTAGTTTACTATATTATTAGTAGTCTTACCCGCTATTCTCTTTATCTTTATTGTTCTATTATAGTATTATATCTTTACTTATTGTCTCATTTTATATGTCTTACCACATTAACTTATATATACAATTATTCTATTGCATCTTGTTGTAGGGGCTAGTCGACCCTGCCGACTAGACCCGACGATCGACTTAGAATCTGTCGGTCAATTAGCGTAGTTAGAAGTAGAAGTCAGTCAAATTCTTTGTTAACCGACCAACCCAGGCAGTTAAGTAGTTACAACTGGTTGATAGAGGTATAAATAAATAAGCACATGAAGGCTCAGATAGCTTCATGGGAGAGGATATATGTAATTGTGTTGTATTTTCTATCATATAATTAAAGGACTCTTCTTTGGGATCTCATTACCAGGGATGATTTTAGGGGCTAAATTTCTCTCATGGGCTAATTTTCCATGGTTTTTCCAAAAACGAGATTCGTTATTTTAAAAATTATTCGCCCAAATTCTATAGGATAAAATTATTTTACCTTAAAAATCGCCAAAATTTTATAAAAACTATATAAAATCCTTAGAAATTTAAATATTTTTACAAAAATATCGCCAATCATTTATAGTTGGCATATGAAGGATTAGTAATATTTGCCAAGGTTTCTACATTTTAAAATAAATTTCGATCCTTAAAATCATCCCTGCTCATTACTTATGTATGTCTCTCTATATGTATATGTCTATGCATGCATCTCTATGATGGCTATGTAAGGTTCTACTGGTAACACTCCCTAATTTCTCCTAGATTACAACAATGGTTTCGTTGCTAGTAGTACTGAACTTGGGCATGTAGAAGTATACATAAATGATAACTCAAAAATAAATACGTGAGTGTTGGGAGTGCAAAATCGAGAACTACATCAGAAACTACGCAAGAAGGAATAACCTCTCACTAGCCAAAGAAAGGTCACAATTCTTTTCAAAGACACAGAATATTTCTTGAAGCTATCCCAAAAGCATTGTATCAACACAATAATAGATCAGGTGATGCATAAATTGACACCCAACAAGGATTTAGGACTAAATTTGACAAACCAAAGAAGAACGAACCTGCACGATTGGCTCGAAATAATTATTGAAGATTACATTTCAGAACAAGTCGTTGAAGATCAAACGTCCCTTGAAAAAATAAAAGATAAATTCTACATTGAATTGTATGATGTGTTTTTCTGCATGGTTCCAATACTTCTTCATAAATTCCTTCTTGACAAGGGATTTAGTGATTTCATCAAATACCAACCAATATTAGGCACACCTTTATCGAATAGCAACTTCCAAGAAAGAGACGAAAAGTGGGAAGCATTTCTTGACGCAAAGTGAAAAGATACAAGAGAAGCATGGGATTACATATTGAAGAAATAAATATGGCCAACGCTCCTAACTTAGAGTAAGTCGAGTCAGAAATGGGGGGTCAGTCAAGATTTTGAGATGTCATAAAAACAAGAAGTAGTGTTTCCCAAGCCTAAATGTCATCGAGAGGAAAGCAAGCCCATAAGCAATCCACGAATATCCAGAAAATAGAACGGGATAAAAGAAAACCAAAAAGAGAAGATCTTCGTAACCAGTGGAACAAAAAAAAGTCGAATAGAAAGATGTCAGAGAAGGGTCATCCTGTTAGAGCATGTGTTCATTATGAGTTAGACAAAGATCGACCAGAGTTTAGAAACATCACCAACCACAGTGACACCTGATACATGTAGCAATGCACAACTGAACTTCCATCAATTAGTCGACAAACCAGAAAGTATTGACAACGAAGAATCAAGACCAGCTTTACGTACATCTCCCACATCATAAACCATTCCAAGGATAAGATAATTTATCCAAAAAAGGTTGAAGATCGACGACCAATCATCAAGATTATGGTACAGAATGAACGACCTGGGAAACCTATGAGATACATGATTTTCGAGCATGAAAGAAATGAAGTCAATAATATGAATATACAAATCAAGGACCTCACTGACTCGGTCCCCCCACCACATCTAATCTCGAGAGAAGAAATTAACTATAGTCTGGAAATGATGCAAACTTTGGAATGATGGTTAGTCGAATACAAAGACCAAAGTTCCCAAACTGAAGACGCATATTTTTTACTCAAGAAGAAACAACTATTCCTTGAGTATCATCCTTTGTAGGACATAGACAAAAATATACTAGAAGATTCGACGACCCAATCGAAATAAGTAGTGTAGTAACTCAAACATCAAGAAAATCAAGTGTCCCCACCAAGAAATTCAAAATGGGATTCAATCACATCCCTGTCTACGAAGGAGAAGAAGGCCCAAAGCTCCAATGGTTTGTATGTGAATTTTTTTGGGATGCAACTGATATTAAAGATGAGGATAAGAAAATGGTGCAATTCAAAGCTCCGTTGTGCCACCACACCTTAAAATGGTTCATGAACTACACTAAAAAACAAACTCATTCAAAGGTAGAAATAAAGAATAGTTTTGTAACATTTTTTAAAATCCAAGACATCACACATCTAGCAGCTCAAAAGTTAAAATAAATCAAGCAAAGACCAGGTGAGTCGACAAGAGAATAAGATAAGAGATTGAAATATCTCCTAAGTCAATTTGTGTCGATGATAGATCAGAACCTGCTATTCCAATGGTATGCAGCTAGGATACTACTAAGAATCATATCTCTACTATTCTTATACGAGATAACCAACTACGAAGATGTGTTACAGAGGGAACAACGAGTCAAGTCAGACAACGATAGCCTATCGAATTCCTCGAGGAAAAGATAGAACATTTGCAACAAAATATCAAAAATCTAACCATACAACGCAATGAAATATGGTGCACCACATACACTGGGGATGCACTCAAAAAAGATAATTGTCCCCTAAATGAGAGCACACAAACAACAGATTTCCATCAAGTATAAGCCCAAAAATAATGCAACATATGTGAATGCCTAACTGATCATAGTATACAAGATTGTCTACACAATATAAAAAACACAAAGTGGTGCCACATATGTAAAGCTTTCGACCATCAAACTTCAAAATTCCATATAAATGATAGAAATAAAAATAATATACGAATAGTCTACCACACAAAAACCATCGACCAATAAAACAACTATGGTCGAAGAGATTATTATTTCGGAGGTCGTGGACGACCATATTTTTCTAATTGTTGGAAAAATGATCACGATAGCGTAGAATGTCCGATAAAAGATAGAATTGATCTGAATTTTTGCAACATATGTGGCATTGGAAATCACTCTTTAGAAGACTGCCTGATAGTACTTGACAAAATTATACCTAGAAAAATTGTGAATCTACTACACGCAGTATCCAAAGAAGAGGTGAGGAACTCCAAAAACTTACATATTGTTACAAGGTCGGGCGTAGGATGTGACACCCATACTCCACCACAAAATTACCAAAGAAAGAATCTTAACAACTTTCCAAACCAAGATAAAGAAGAGAAAATAATGAGAGAAGCTCTTAAATTATTCAAGAATGCCACAGAAGATCAAAGAAATCTAAGAAGTTGAGATGAAGACACCATCCAGGAATTTGTGAAAATACTCAAAGAAAAAAATTCGATAGGTAGGCTATTGGACCTACTCAACATACTGTGAGAATACAAAGATGGTCAGAAACCAACAAAGGATCCAAATCACCTCTCTTATAAAAAAAAGGATTACGATCCTCGAGTGAACTTGGAGATTGAAGGAATGATGGTCAATCAGGTGGTCGTTGATTTTGGTTTGCAAGTTAAAATTTTACCACGAGAAACATGGGTACGAATGGGCTGACCCAATCTAGCACCCATGATGAAATATCTTAAGTTAGTTGATCAGAGATTAATAGAACCAATCAAAATACTAAGAAATGTCGACACGCAAATTATGGGAATACCAGCTTCAATCAAATTTGAGGCAATCGACCTTGTCAAAGGAATGCCAGCGTATGCATCTCTTGTCGGTCGGCCATGGGGTCAAAGAATGAAAGCAACTATCTCCCTGGAAAGAGATAAAATAAAATTGAAAGGAAGTGGGAGAAAAATAATTATTCCCTTGGATTCAAAGGAAGGAAAACCATGGATGGAGTCATGGGATAAATATCAAGAAGCCATATGTCTATATCAGATAAAAAAATGAACAAAAATATTATATAGAACCAACTGCAGAAGGAGAAATTTTGAGAGAATCCCCCATGTCAGTCGGACATAATTCTGACTCCGCATTATACAACTGGAAAATAGAAAACTATGAATCACATGTGAAAGAATATTGGTCCATTGAAGTTATTCCAAAGAAACATCTTAATATGTGCTATTCAATCCAGGTTGTACCAAAATTATATGAAAAAATAACTCAACAAACTCCCATTCTCATTTTGACTGAAAATCATATAAGCAAACCCTTGTGATACAGTGAATGACATACCCCTTCAACCCATGTTGCAGAGGTAGAAAAATCCATAGGAGAGCAAGGAAGGACACAGAGTCTTGTGGAAACTTTTACATGCCAGGATGCAAGATGGTGGGAAACACATTCCCCCCATTTACAAACATGGACAACTGTGTCGACATACTTCATTTAAATATTCGACGAAAAGAACTTATCCAAACATGCAGATATTCCCACATTGAAAATCGGTTACAATTAATCAAAACATATTCAATGTTGTGAAAGAGAATGGCGAAGAATAGGATATAAGGATGAAATGATATGGTCCCATATGTTCCCAAGCACATTAGATGAGATACCAAACAAATGGTACAAGATTGAAGAAGCTTGTAGCCACACTTCCAACTGCGTCGAAATCAAAAGAAATTTTGTCCAAGACATCGAGTTTAATCTAGTAGAGGAACACTTGAAATACACAACATGTCAAACAAAAATATTTCTAGAAATTCCTTCACCATCTCAACAAAAATAAAATATGTCGGTCGATGGAGGATCAACATTGACTTGCAATTTTGTGTTGGTAGAAAATAAGGAAATCTTGACTGCGCAGAGGATTGACATAGAGAATATAAAATGGCTAGGACAGATATTTTAACGGAAGAAAGACCATACAACATTGCAGAATCATGTGAAATCAGTATTAAGTATAGCCACGGAACACAAATAAGACCAATAACAACCCAACTTCCCAAAAATCTTTACGAAAATTGAAGAAGGAGAACATCATCTCGATAAAGCAAATCCACTAGAATGGATGGACGTGGAAATAAGAATGAAGGAATTTGACATATCAAATGATGGTCGACCAAAAATGGTGCGAGTAGGTGATTATTGGTCTGACAAGCAAAGAAAAGACATAGTCAGTCTACTAATATAGTATCAAGATGTTTTTGCACGTGAATATAAGGATCTGAAAGGACTTGTAAAAGAAATGGGTGAAATGAAGATCAAACTGATCCCAGGAGTATAGCCAATCAAAAAATGAACATACAAGTTAGCGCACAAGTACAAACTAATTGAAGGAATGCTACAGGAAGGTATTATTTATCCTATCGACAAGGAAGAATGGGAAAGCCCCATGGTGGTACAATCAAAGAAGCATGATCCAAAGAAGTTAAGAATTTGTGTCTACTTTCGGGGACTCAATAAAAAGACTATGAAAGATTTTTTCCCCACCCATTTTTCTAATGAAATCATAAACAAAGTCATTGGTCATGAATTTTATTCATTTACTAACGGATTCTCGGGATATAACCAGGTGCCAATCACAAAAGAAGATCGGGAAAAAACAACTTTTGTGTCAAAATTTGGATCTTTTTACTACAGAGTCATGTCATTCGGATTGAAGAACACACAAACAATTTTTTCAAGAATAATGGTCAAAGAATTCCAAGTATATATCTACAAAACCATGGTTTTATACTTTTATGACTGGAAAATCTATAGTCTACTCAGAAATCACATACAATGGCTTCGACTTATGTTAAAATGTTGTCGACAGATTCAACTATCACTAAACATAAAAAAAAAAATGCATATTTTCCACACCTATTGGAATCCTTCTAGGACATGTGGTATGTAAATATGGGGTGAAGGTCGACATGGATAAAATAGAGATTATCCTTGATCTAAAACCACCTGTGAATAAAAAACAGATGAAAACTCTACTGGGTCATACTGCATATTATAGGAAGTTTATACACCTCTACCCAGACATCACCTTCCCAATGGATGAGGTTCTAAGAAAATATGTCGAATTCAATTGGATCCAAGACTACCAAGAATCCTTTAAATTTTTAAAGAAAAATTTGGTCAAAGCACCCATTCTCAAATTTCCAGACTGGTTGAGAAAGTTTCATGTGCATGTTAATGCATCTAATGTAGTTGTCGAGTCAGTTTTAGCTCAAACATACAACAACACAATGGATCACCCAAATGCATATGCAAGTCGGAAACTGAATAAATCATGAAGAAAATATTTGATTACGGAACGAGAAGCCTTATCAATGATTTTCTCACCACAAAATTTCTGTCATTATTTACTGGAAAACCCATTTACATTTTTCACAGACCATCAAGCATTAAAATACTTGGTCAATAAACCAGTCCACCAAGGCAAGATTTGTCGGCGGTGACTATTATTTTAGGAATTTGAATTTGATGTAATCATTCAACCAGGGAAAAAGAATGTTCGACCTGATCACATGTCATGACTAGAAACAAGAGAAGATCCCAAAGTCATCGATGATGACCTCCCAAATGCACACCTATTCAGAGTCAAATTTAAATCTAAATATTCAGAAGACATTTTCAATTTCTTAGAAGAAGGAAAGACCCCGGAGGAACTCCCGAAAAACAAAAAGAAAACTCTAGCCATGAAAGTTGCACCATTCACAATCATTAATGGATACTTATACAAAATGGGAACGGAAGATGTGTTAAGAAGATGTGTGTCGAAACATGAACGAGAGGATATCATCAATGAAGCCCATGCAGGACCAGCTAGAGGAAATTTTCAAGCCGACACAACAGCCATGAAGGTACTGTAAGCAAGCTTGTGCTGGTCGAATTTGCATAAAGACTATCAAGATCAAGTAAAAAAATGTGATAGTTGTCATAGGCTTGGACAACCCTTGTGGAAAAATGAAATTCCACTAAGTTCAATAAACCCTAATCAAGTTTTTGAAATATGGGCTATCGACTTTGTCGGGCCATTTCCGCAGAGGGAAAGAATAATTGGTGCCAATTACATAATTATTGTGGTTGAGTATGTGACTAAGTGGGCATAAGCTGAGCCATTTGAATCCTGTACCAAAGAGGTAGAAGATAAATTCATCTATGAGAACATAATCACAAGATTTGCCTATCCTCTGACACTAATCAACGACCAAAGAACTCACTTTGTAAATGAAACAATTAAAGTTTTATTGGAAAATTTCTTAATTGACCATAGAAAAATGACAACCTATCACCCATAAGAAACCAGGGAAGTTGAATCCTTTAATAAAACATTACAAAAGGGACTTACAAATATCTGTGGCATAAATAAAGATGACAGGGATGATAATATTTATGCAATCCTCTAGGCGTCTAATACCTTAAGCCGGTCATCGATATAAAGATGTTGTCTCTTCTTCTTACATACTTATCTTTCTCTCTTCATCTTATACTTCTCCGTATTGTAATATTGTAATAAAAATTTGAAAGAAAAAAAAATTGTATGACCCTCTCTTGCTCGGGACGAGCAAGGAATTAAGGTGGGAGGAGGTGTTGTAGGGGCTAGTCGGCCCTGTCAACTAGACCCGATGGACGAATTAGAATTTATCGGTCAACCGACATAGTTAGAAGTAGAAGTTAGTTTGAGTCTCTGTTAACTGACTAACCTAGGCAATTAAGTAGTTACAACTTTCTGATAGAGGTATAAATAGATAATCACATGAAGGCTTAGATAGCTTCATGGGATAGGATATATGTAATTGTGTTGTATTGTCTATCATATAATAAAATGACTCTTCTTTGGGATCTCATTACTTATGTATGTCTCTATATATGTCTATGTGTTGCATGAATCTCTATGATGGCTATGTAAGGTTCTATTGGTAAGACACTCTACTTTTCCGTGGATTACAATACATCATGTACTATATATATATATATATAT
>ML782042.1:237389-267764 GCA_009831015.1 Picea engelmannii
ATCATGTGTCACCAAACATAGGTCAAGTATCCCTAAGTTTATCAATAACCAAGCCAACCTCCAAGAAACCAAGTTGCAAATGTGTGGTACTTACCCTATTGTGTGTGTGTGTGTGTGTATTCTCGTATTCTTCCTAACGCTCTTCTCTCTCTATTTACTTATTTAATTTTACCGTTATTAATGTTTAATTATTAATATTCTTATTGTTTTATTTATTTATTTATTTGTATCATTATTGATGCTTTAATATTAACATTTTTATTATTGTTATATTTATTTATTTATTTTAAATATATATAAAATTTCTATTTAATTTAATTTAAAATTCATATATTTAATAAAAAATTCCCTCCACCCACATATATATTAAAATATAAAATAATTAATTAAAAAAAACAATAACAAATTAAAAAAAAAAATACGAGGCTCGAGATGCATGAGGCACACATGCCTCCTAACTAGACTACCCCATGATTAAAAAAATAAATTAGGACCTCAAGGATCAAAACCCCGCTTCCTTTCATCCCTCTTCATTTTTCCATTTCTCTTCATCTACAAGTGACCTAGTCAATGGGTTCATGAGTTAGGGTTTTTCAGGGTCGAAGGGCATGACCCTAGCTCCATGGTTGGTCGCTTCCTTCACTAACTCATACAATGGCATGGGTTCCTTTGTGGTTTTGGGTGCATTGGCTTAAATGCAAGTATAAGATATAGGGTTCAAATCATGCATACATGGAGAGGTGTATGGGTGAGTGCATGAAGTTGGTGGACGATAAAGTGGCAATGAGGTGAGAAAGAGTGCACACCCACAAGAACACATGCGTGTTTCTAGGAACGTGCATGTGTTCCTAATGTTAGAGGTTTGATATTTCTAGCTAAAATATTTATGTTTTGCATACTATTTTGTATCTAGAATAATACATCGTTACATACCTAGACCTTTCCTTGCCTTGCCTTTCCTTGACTTTCCATTACATGATTTTCCTTGCCATGCCTTGTCATACCTTTCCTTGACATGTCTAGCCTTTCCTTGCCTTACATTTCCTTTCTTTCATTTCCATGCCAATCCTTGTCTTTCCTTTCCTTGCCATGTCTTTCCTTTCCTTGCCATGTCTTTCCTTTCCTTGCCTTGTTTTTCCTTGCCTTGTGTTGTATTGTATTTCCACACATTGTCTTTCCATGCCTTTCCTTGCCTTGTCTTTCCTCGATTTTCCTCGTCATGCCTTGTCTTTCCATAGTCTAGTTCATGGTCTATGTCATGGTCTAGGTCATGGTCATGGTCATGTTGTAGGTCTAGGTCTAGTTCTAGTTCTAGGTCTAGATCAAAGTTTAGGTCTAGGTCTAGGTTTAGGTTTATGTCATGGTCTAGGTCTAGGTCTAGGTCTAGGTCCAGGTCTAGGTCATGGTCTAGGTCTAGGTCTAGGTCCAGGTATAGGTCATGGTCTAGGTCTAGGTCTAGGTCATGCCATGTCTAGCCTTGACTTGTCTTGCATTTCCTTTCCTTTCCATGACTTTCCATGCCATGCCTTACCTTGTCATTCCTTTCCTTACCTTGACATGCCTTGCATTTCCTTGCCATACCTAGACCTAGACCTAGACCTTTCCTTTCCCTACCTTTTCTTTCCATGTATAGACTTTCCTATCCTTGACATTTGTTTCCTTTCCTTTCCTTTTCATGTCATGCCTTGCCCTACCATGCCTTTCATTTCCTTGTCATGCCTCACATTGCCTTGTGCTACCTTGCCTTGCCTTGCATTGTCTTTCCTTTCCTTGCCTTTCTTTGACTTTCCATTCCATACCTTTCCTTTCCATTCCTTTCCTTTCCTTGTCATGCCTTGAATTTCCTTATCATTCCTCACCTTTCCTTGTCACTTGGTTTGGATTTTATGCCCCTGAAATAAATTTCCAACATGTCCCTAAATGGCTTAAGGAGGAAAGTTGCAACTTATGACAAAACTCTAATCAAGCCTGACATGGAAAAACCGTCATTTTCATTGGATTTGTGGCACCCAGTTTTAGCTAGGGTGACCCCTCCACTGTGATTTTTTCCCAGAAAAACATTTGTTGGAGGATCTCATGAAATAGGGTTTTTCTCAGTGAGGCACAAGGAAATTTCTAAATAAGTGGTCTATTTTGAAGAACATTGTCTCGGTCTATTGTGGGTAGCGTGGTCACATGGGCCTTGTCCAAAATAATGTGTGGGAGCTTACAGAACTCTGTTATGCCACTCATTTTGGATTTTATTCCCTTGGACCAAATTGCCAACATGTCCCTAAATGGCTTGACGAGGCGATTTGCAACTTGTGATGAAACTCTAACTAGGCCTCGAATCGATGAACCATTAGTTGCATTAGATTTGGGGCACCCAATTTAAACTAGGGGGACCCCTTTGTTGTGATTCTATTTCCTGGAAAATTATTTGTTGGAGGATCTTAGGAAATAGGGTTTTGTTGAGTGAGGCACAATGTAATTTCTTAACAAGTGGTTGATTTTGAAGAACACAGTGTCGGGCGATTATGGGTAGCACGGTCATATGGGCCTTGGCCAAAAAAACATGTGGGAGCTTACAAAACTCTATTATGTCTCTCGGTTTAGATTTTATGCCCCAGGACCAAATTGCTAACATGTCCCTGAATGCCTTGAGGAGGTGAGTTTTAACTCATGATGAAACTCTAATCGAGCCTCATATGGACAAACCATTGGTTGCATTGTATTTGGGGAACTTTTTTTCATCTAGGGGGGGCCTTTGTTTTCATTCCATTTCTCAAAAAAGTGTTTGTTGGAGGATCTTCAAAACTAGGGTTTTTCTTAGTGAGGCACGTTGTGATTCCTGAACAAGTGGTGGATTTTGAAGAACATTGTGTCAGGAGATTATGGGTAGAGTGGTCATGTGGTCCTTGGCCAAATAGATGTGTAGGAGCTTATGAAACTCCCTTATGCTACTCAGTTTGTATTTTATGCCCTCATACCAAATTTCCAACATGTCCTTGAATGGCTCGAGGAAGCAAGTTGCAACTCACGATAAAACTCCAACCAAGCCTTAGATTGATGAAATGTTGGTTGCATTGGATTCAGGGCACCCAATTTCATATATGGGGACCCCTTCATTGTCATTTTGTTTTTCAAAAAATTTTTTATTGGAGGATCTCGGGAACTAGGTTTTTTCTCAGCAAGGCACAGTGCAATTTTTGAACAAGTGGTTGATTTTGAAGAACATTGTGTCGAGAGATTATGTGTAGTGTGGTGACGTGGTACTTGGACAAATAAATATTTGGGAGCTTACAAAACTTAGTTATGCTACTTGGTTTGGATTTTATGCCCCTGGACCAAATTGCCAACATGTCCTTGAATGTCTTGAGGCAAGTTGAAACTCAGGATAAAAATATAATCGAGCCTCGGATGGATAAACCATTGGTTTCATTCGATTTGGGGAACCTGTTTTCAGCTAAAGGGACCCATCTACTTTGATTCTCTTACCGAGAAAATATTTTGTTGGAGGATCTCAAGAACTAAGGTTTTTCTCAATGAGGTACAGCGCAATTTCTGAACAACTGTTTGATTTTGAAGAACACTGTGTCGAGAGATTGTGGGTAGCGTTTTTGTGTGGAACTTGGCCAAAAATATGTGTGGGAGCTTACAAAACTTCCTTATGTATTTCAGTTTGGATTTTATGCCCTCAGACCAAATTGCCAACATGTCCCTGAATGTCTTGAGGAGGCAAGTTACAGCTCGCGATAAAACTCTAACAGGACCTCAGATGGATTAATTGTCAATTGAATTGGATTCAAGGCACCTAGTTTTAGCTAGAGGGACCCCTCTATTGTCATTCTTTTTCCTAGAAAATCATTTGTGTGAGGATATCTCGAACCAAGTTTTTGCTCATTGAGGCAAAATGAAAAGCAAGGAAAGGATAGACATGGCTAGGAAAGGCAAGGAAAGGAAAGGAAATCCAATCCAATCTAAGTCAAGACAAGGTAATTCAAGGCAAGGAAAGTAATAAAAAGTTAAGGAAATGAAAGCAATGGAAAGGCAAGGATAGACATGTCAAGGCAAGTAAAAGCAAGGAAAGGAAATGAAAGGAATGGAAAGACAAGGGAATGAAAGGAAATCCAAGACAATATAATCCAAGGAAATGAAAGGCAAGGCAGGGAAATCAAAGTAAAGGAAATGCAATGCAAGGCATGAAAAGACAACGCAAGGGAAAGCAAGGAAAGGAAATTCAAGCCAAGACAAAGAAAGGGAAGGTAAGGGAAGGCTAGACATAGTTCCCTAACAAAAAACAATGAACCACAAAATACAAGAATACCATAACAACCATAAAATGAAGCCAAAATTTCAATCAGTCATAAAGGAAAGGGAAGGGAAGCAAATGCAAGGAAAGGAAAGGATAGACATGGAAAGGATGGTGCTTATTACATATGTTTGACAATTTAACACCTTGTAAGGAAAGGAAAGAAAATTCAAGGCAAGGAAAGGAAAGGATAGACATGGAAAGACTTAGTATAGGAAAGAAAGGCAAGGTAGGGCATGGCAAGGAAAGGAAATGAAAGACAAGGAAAGCCAAGCCAAGCCAAGGTAAGACAAGGTAAGTCAAGGAAAGGAAATCCAATCCATGCCAATCCAATACAAGGCAAGGAATGGAAAGGCAAGGTAAGGCTAAGATATTAAGGAAATAAAAGGAAAGGAAAGTCTAGGCAAGAAAGGAAAGGCAAGGAAAGAAAAGGAAAGGAAAGGCTAGGAAATGCTAGACATGGCAAGACAAGACATGGCATGGAAAGGTTAGGCAAGACAAGGCAAGGAAAGAAAAGGAAATCAAGGCAATCAAGGAAAGTATAAGAAAGAATAGACATGGCATGGAAAGGCTTGGCAAGGATAGAAAAGGCATGGCATGGAAAGGCTAGGAAAGGCAAGGCAAGGAAATCCAAGCAAGGAAAGGAAAGGCAAGGCAATGAAAGGAAAGGAAAGGTAAGTCAAGGAAAGAAAAAGCAAGAAAAGGATAGGAAAGGCTAGACATGGAAATACAAGACATGGCATGGAAAGGCTAGGCAAGACAAGGTAAGGCAAGGAAATGCAAGAAAATCCAAGCCAATCCAAAACAAGGCAAGGAAAGGAAAGCAAAGGAAATGCAAGGCCAGGAAATAAAGGAAAGGAAATGTAAGCAAAGTCGAGGAAAGGCTAGCAAAGGCTATACATGGAAAGACAAGACATGGCATGGAAAGTCTAGGAAAGGCTAGAGAAGAAATGGAATGGAAAGTCTAGGAAAGGCTAGACAAGACATGGCATAGAAAGGTGAGGTAATACAAGGCAAGGAAATGCAAGGCTAGGTAAGGCTATAAATTTATGGTATTTATGGAACAAGTATCATAAGATAAAAATGTGAGCATCTGAACATTCTTACATATGAGCTCCTGATGATGATGATCCTAGTTGGGATCAAAATGCATTTAGCATACCTCATAAAAATTTAGATAATTTCGCTTCATCTAATTTTTTCCTATGTATTACATTTTTAAACAAGTGTGCACTCTCTATGGGAGGGACACACTAAATAACCTTAGATCCTTAGAGAATACTTGCTGAAATATTTCCAATAGGTTAGCGTATATCTCATTCCTGAAGAAGTGCAGAGATGCATAAGTTTTTCCAAACTTTTTTATGATCAACGATCATATGAGTAGAGGCAGAAACAAGATATTTTTCCATGCAACCATCCTCTCCCTATTAATAATAGAATTAAAAATGAAATGGTATGAATTTTAGACACTCTCTCACCAGACGTACGATCTCCACGTCAAGTTGGTCAATACCACTCACTCAGAAATTTGGGATAGCATGTACTCTACAATAGCGTCTTTGTTTGAAGAGGTGTTACATGAGTCTACAATTAAACGAGAATTAAAATATGAACAAATGGTAAGAAAATAATACATAAACAAGGAGACACCAGTCACAAACGACACCAATATCATTAATATATCCAACCTACAACTAGATTCTAAAACCCAAAATCTATTAGAGTACGGTCTTAACTTCACAATTGTTGCAGATAGACTTCCAGTAAAATATCTATTGTGCAACATAGGAAACTCCATCATACGTATCCCATAGGATACGACAAAAACCATCATACAAGAATGTGTTGTCATGATTAGAATAGCTAAACTACCTAAGAAGAACATCAACAAAGAAGAGACCATTCCCTGAAAGCATTAAAGAAGAACAAATACATTAAAATTCTCAGAGAAAAAAAAAAGAAACACCATAGTTATACTGAAAACCACAGACTATGACAACAAGATGCGTGTGCATTTGAAAAAAACTAGAAGTTATAAGAAACTGAATGGGGACCCAAGTAATAATATTATTAAGGAAGTCTCTCAGGTCATTAAAGATTCCTTGTTAGATGAAGAAACAAAAAACAAACTCACCCCAAAGAATTGCATGATCCATAGAATATATGGACTACCTAAAATCCATAAGGAGAACATTCCCCTTTGTCCAATTGTGAATACAATCGGCTCCCCTGCATATGCTTTAGCTAAATATTTGGAAAAATAACTCAAGCACTTGGCTAGCCAGACACACTCCTTTGTTAAAGACTCTACACACTTGGTGAACAACATTAAACATCTAAAAGTTGCAAAGGAAGATATCATGGTGAGTTTTGACATCATTTCGTTGTACACCAAAATCCCAGTTGATGAAGCCATCGAGGTCATTAAAGAACTAAGTGATAAAGAGACATCTCTACTGGTGTTGTCATACCATGATGTTTTCTCTTTAATTCTTTACCGGTCCTATGCTCAATTGTTTATCCCATTTCTTAAATTCTCCTTTCTACACGTAGTTCCATTCTCCTTCTTTTCTGTGACATTTTCTTATTCATTTATAATTTAACTCTTTGAACAATTCCTGTTCATAACTTCAATTCTCTTTTATCTTCAAATGTTTATTGTGTCTTACCTCAATCTATTTTATTTATTTTTCTTTTCCTCTATAATACACTATAATACAAATACTATGATACACATATTGTGTGGTCAGTCTAGTTTGCAGAAGTATGATTGTTCCTATACAGTTTTAGTCAACTACCATTTACCAGTCCTTCCATGATTTCCCCATTCAATTTCTCCAATTGAAAAACACCTGCCTCTATCACAAATATTATCACATATGGACCCAACTAGTGCATTTGGAACTCTCCAGGGTGCTGCAAAAACTTGTTGTCATAGAGAAAAACTAAGTCTCCCATCTAGAAATTATTTTGTTTAATATGTTTGTCATGCCATGATTTTCCGTGCGCTTTCTACACCTGCTGATGAAATCCTGCAATAAAACAGTCTTCCTCCAGTTCCACTAACTTTGACAGTATTTTCTCTACTACACCAAAATCAGTGAGCTCTGTCAGCGAGGCAATGTGCAGATCCACACAAATTCTGAGTCCACATGTTTTCTTGTCTTGAATCACCATCAGGATGATCCATTCTGACTATGTGACAGGTTCAATAATCCCAGCTTCCAACATCCTATCTATTTCTAATTTCACTTTCTTCTTATATACTGGGTTCAATCTATATGGTCTTTGTTTCATTGGCTTGGCATCCATATTTAAAGGAATTTTCGTCTCTCGTAGCTCCCCATATATCCCTTTCATTTCTGAGAATGTAGCCAGAAAAATGTCTTGGTATTCGCATAGTAAATCAACAATCTTCTCAACAATTTCTTCATTCCATTAATCTCTAATGTTTGCAAACTTGGGGTTATCCTTCATACCAATATTCACTATGTGCATTCTCAATGGCTTTTCATACTTGACAGACTCAAGTTCAGGACCTTCTACTATGCACTCTCCTTCGGTTTCTGGTATTTTCAAATTCCTTGGGTCTTTGTCCTCCTGGTCTTCTCCAACAACATTATAGAATTTCATTTCCTCTTAAACATTTTCATAATATCTAGGGGCACCACATAAGTCTACTGGTATCTTTGAATCTTCTGGTGTAAAGATATTAGTCTTGATCATCTGTAGAGATGTGTCTACTGAAGGGGTATCATTTTCAAACTTGAAAGTTACCTTAAAATTGTAAATCAAATATTCCCAATATGTTGTTCATCTACACACTTCCATTTCTAAGTACCAATTCTTTAGGATTGTATCCAAAGTGTGTACAAACAAGTGCATCCATTCCTATTTAGGTATTGAGTTCCATGTCGCAGTGCATTGTGTAATATTTTCTATAGGAAAACTCAACCCAGTATACTTCTACGTAGAATATTCAATTTTTGTTCTAAACCTGACCTACAACAACCTTCTGCATTCCTACCAATTATCTATTCTATCCTTATGCATTGCCCACCATCTTCCAGGAATCACTTTCAGCACAATATCTAAGGCTAGCAATTTATGTTGATTTGGTATATGTAATTAAAATTCTCTAACAAAAATATCTACATTTGTTAGTCCATCATACTTCAAGGGATCACATAACTCATCTCCAATTTAGTGTAATGTGCAGGTAATATGAAGACATATCCTTGTAGATACCTCATGCAACCTTTGTTTCCAATGTTCCAGGGCTTCTTGTAAATCCGGCGCGCAAGAATTGATACTCCACCAAGTGATTACACCTTTAGAAGTAGGATTAATATAGTCATCCATCCACGAAGTCATACTGTAAAGGTTATAGAGTTATTTTCCCCTTGATGGTTCCACATATCATCTTCCTTTTGTGGGGTCCAATGGCATAGTAACTCTCAAGTCTGTTACTTCAAAGATCATTTGTCTCTTCTTCATATCAATAATAGTCTGGTTATCAAAATCCTAATCAAGTCCAAGTAAATATGGATAAGGTTTTCTACCATATACTATCTCGATTACTTCAAAATATGCTATGTTGTGCACTCCATAGATGTTAACATTCACCCATGTTAGTATTCCAATTGGGATAATCTTATGCTAATTTTCTAGCCTCAACTGAATTGGTGACCAGATCAACTATGGTTTACCCATAATTTCCCATGTCTGTTTCAGAATGACATTCACATCAGATCCCAAATCCAATATGATATTATCCATATCATAATATCCTACCTGGGCATTAAGTCATAATTCCTTATTTTTCCTTTTCTTACGTTGTACCTGGTTAATTGCTTGTTGTGCACTAGGTGCTTCTCTATCTTGCACACATTGATCGATCAACCCACGTAGTGTGTGTTAATGAAGTTTCATCCTTCATTAGCTATAAAAAACTCTTTAAGAAACTTTTCAGAGTACTTACCTTCTCAATTGTTATTTTTTTCATTGAGTGGTCATAGGCTAGAGGCATGTCATACATAGGTGGCATGTCATACATAGGTTGTGAAGTCGATGCTACCCATTATATTTCTAGCATCTCCTTCCTTTTTTTCTTATATGCATCTCTCTTTGAGGATCAAACATCGGAGGAGGTTCTGATGCTTTCCTAACCCACTGGTCAGTTTGAATTCCTTATTCCATCACATCAACTCCTATTCTCGCTCCTCCATGCATCACTGTTGCTACTCTTGGTTGATCGTCATGCTCTTATACTATTATCATCTAAAAATTTTGGTTCCTCTTTTCCTGCCACTTCATGATCAGTTGTGGACAGTATTTTGTTGCATGATCTAGCTATCTACAGTATGTGCACATCATACAAGGATTCATGCAATCTCGTGCCAAATTCCCAGGCTAGTTACAGTTATAACAGATAATCGGTCATCTTCCTATGCCGAATATTCCTCTTCCCCAACCTTCAAATCCTCCTCTTCCTCCTTGATTGTAGCCTCTTGAAGTATTATATTTCAGTATTCCTCCTTTCGTTCCTTCTTCCCCTTGAAATTTGTATGCATCCACATTACGTTATCTCATGAGATCGAGTGCGTGAAATTCCTTTTCATCATGTCCTACTGACTTACAAAAATTACAAAATAAGTTCCTTGCAGTTCTCTGATACTTCTGCATCAAAGTACGGATAGTCAGGTGATGAACCATTGTTCTTCATATTTAACAATATACTCCTCCTGGTGCCAAGGGATGCAGGGCTCCTGTCACCAAATATTCTCTAAAAGTTGGACACTCGTTCTTATGATGACCTTATGTTCTGCATTTAACACACCATACTTCTTCACACTTTTCTTTCCCTTTAGCAAGCTCATGAAACTAAATTTTCAATATTGCTAACTGTGATTGAACCTGAGCTATCTCTGCGCCATTTTACCCTACATGGGATGATTCCAATTTCATGGTGATCTCTAACACTTTTTCTTGGGATGTAATCTTCTACTGTGTCAAAGGGCATCATATATGTGGAAACATTTATGGAAACAAAACCATTTGTTGGTGTGCAGTGGGAAGAATCGGGTTTCAACAATAATTCACCAACAAAATCCTAAGATACCATCCCTTTCGGCATCACCCACAAGTAGGTGAAGTCTCACCCGAGGCATCTATGGGAACTGCAGGAACCAGGTTTTTGTATTCAGGAAGGGATGGGAGGCATTCATCATAACCATTATCCTTAACCTTCATTCATTATATCTTATACCATGTGCACAGAAACATATAACAAATGCATAATAACAAAAGTAAATCATATGCGCACAATACACAGAACAAACAAACACATCATAGAATAACACAAAGACACCATATTTAACATGGTTCAACCAATATGGGATACATCCACAACGGTCAACTTCTTATATTATTACTCATAATCATCCCTTATAAAATGTGTGCATTGTGCTCATACATGATATCTTAGTTATACGACAAAATTCCCTTGTCGTTCGCACATACAGTGCACACTTAGATCTTCTTACTTGCTCACCTTTATCACACACCACTTCACCCTTAACTACTTTCTACCCCAAAACTCTTACATATTTATACATTTACATTAGGGATTAGCCCATTATCAATGGACCAAAATGCCTAACAACTTCTAACTGACTTCCTTCATTTGTACGCATCGATCCAAAAAATGCGCTAATTGGTTTTCCTTGCTTTGCATGAATTTGGAAGCTCCCAATACTGGTCCCAAAATTCATGTCCCAATAAGGACCGATAATACAAAAAATAAAATAATCAAAGTATATAATAATCATTGTCTTGAGGGATATGCTCTTCCATATACACGTTTCTCATAGCACACCACTGCATGAGTAAGACATCAGAAGAATCGTATACATACCCATGGCACACCAGCTACATGTCGATGCATCCGCTCTGGTAGATCCTTGACCTATACCATAGGCATTGACTGCATCAATATGTCCATATTCCTCTAGACATTATCTAAAACCTGTTTGACGTCTACTCATGGTTGTCTATCTCGATCATGTCATTCATGCAAAGGAAATCCCTCTGGTCGTCTCAGTCCCATATATGCATAATAAAAATATATCATTATTCATATGATCCACTTCAAAAACATTTTTTCATTTATATTTCTCAAAATATAAAAATCAAATAATTATTTTTACCAATATCTTCATAGGTGTTGTCAAGAGGGATAAGCATCTATGGGTCCTGCAAGTAGTCTATCCCGGCATAGGGATAATCCTCTATGGCTAATGCTTGGCATGACCACCAAGAAAAGAAGGCATCAACCCATGGCTCCCCTAGCTACCCTCCTCCCTACCTCGGTAAGACTTCAGTCCATCTCTCCATTGCACCACCTTGGATGTAGTGAGGATGGATTTCCACTCTTAGACTGATCATGGGAATAATCTCAGAGAAGAAACAACACAAAATTTTTCCATAGCCAAAAAAATTTAGTTTCCCATGTTTGCACCCTATCAATTGAGCCTTCATACATGTCAACAATGTTGTGCTCCATTCATACAACTTTGGTCTCAAACATTCTTTGGCATAGAACATCATTTCTCAGGAGGCTTCATGAAATGATGTTGATCATGTGATACAAGAAATCAATAACACAATTATCTTCATACTGAGATTTGTAATATCACCTATTGCGAGTTGGCTCCCAACTTTCTGTGTCTCGACTAAGAAGTATAATCAAATGTATATGTTTATCGTAATACCAACGAATCCTTTACCTTTTAAGTTCACCATATCTCCTTGTCGAGGTAGCCCAGTAAGAAAGTATATATATATATATATATATATATATATATATATATAATGTTTCAATCTTTAAATATTTCCCCTTGATCATGAATGCATCTGCGTCAGGTTCCCCCATGATAAAAAAATTTCATAGGTTTGGGAGCCTTTTCTAGTCCTGCCATGACTTTGCGTTGAAGTTTCATATCTTCATCTTAATATATTTTTGGCTAATACCCGCGAGGATCCCTTATTTATGTATTGTGGTCATGATAATCATTTAGGGTAGGTTTCACTCTGCCTGCATAATGCATCTATATTTATTGATCATGATTACACCATAGGGTCAATTCCATTCATTCTCGGCATCACACCCTCAAATTTTGCTTTAAAGGTGTTGTTTACGAATGGTAGAGCTTACCTCTGCATGAGTGTCCTAGTTTGTACCTCACTAGCCATTTTAACACTCATGTTGCAATTTTTGTAGGCTCAAAAGCTTTGTTTAGTACTATCATGACTTTGCAATGAAGCTGCATTACTTATTCTTATATTTTTCTAGCCAAATTACCCTCAGAGCTTCCAAACTTTTGTGTTAAGTTGTATATGCATTGCATATTAACCTCTTTCACTTTACGGGCCTAATGTTGGCTTTATCTTGCTGTTGTATAAGCCAATTGTATGCATTCTCAAATAGTCACCAGACTTGCAATATTTTTCTTTTGTGACTTGACACCTTTATCCCTGGAGGAAACATTCCCCAAGCATCCATATCCTTCACGTGTTTCCTTGCATTGAGCATAGGTACGTTCCTTGGACTTGGAACTAGTATGCTCTCCTACTATGTTGGTTTCCTCCATTGTACTATATCATTCTTTTATTCTTTTTCAGGCTTTATAATATGAAAAAGACAAAAAAAAAAAAGGATGGGAATGATTCTAAATCTTTTGTATATGCCAGCTACTTGTGTCACCCTTGAACAAAACACAATCTTATGAGTCTTCATCTCATTTTTTGGGTTTAGTATGGATTTAGGAGGCCTATTTTCTCATTTTTTAGCATAATCTCCTTCATATGGTTATTCTTCCTGTCACATTGAGCATTTGTTGACATCTCATGTGTCACAAACATATCCCAGTTTATAATCCATGATGCCTAAGTCACATTGTGTGTCGTGTCTCTATTCAAGGGAAGTCAACCTCTATGGGTCATTATGAAAAAACCTTGTCTTTCCAAGTTGGCCTTCCCATTTCATTCAAACATTTCTTAGTATCACAAGTATCTTTACCCTTCACTTGTGCTAGTATTGAAGGTCCCCATTGACTTCTTATTGGCAGGTCTACTCTTATCGACTCCGACACATTTCTCTGAGAGTATGACCTAGAGTTTCACCCTAGGCCTATTTCCATTATTGATAGGTAACCTTGCGCTCAACATATGAAAAACCATCATTGTTCGTTGAATGAGTGTTTTCCCTTGTGTTTGACATTAAAAACAATCATCACACATAGGGATTCATGCAGTACCTTGGTTTCCATTTGACCCCATTGGTGGATTCCTCATCTTTGTCAATAGTCTTCATCATTGGATATTATTCAAAGAGTATTTTTTGTGTGCTATTCCATTTGGTGCATGTCATAGTTGTACCTCGGTGTGGTCCTTACAATATTTTTCATCTAAGTCCTTCCAAATATTTGGCCTTATGCTACCTCTCATGTTGGATGATGGAGGATGACTTAATGCCTTCCTTCTAGTGGATCTCTTCCTATCGAATTCAAAACATATTGCTTTAGGAAATGGATCTAGAGTCATTTTTAGTACCTTGGGACTTGCAGTCATTAGCGAAATGTTCCCTCGCTATTGATAATGAGAATACATTAATGTCCCCTAATCGATAGATTCTATTAGGTGTTCGAAATCAAATCATTTATTCACAATTGTTATATTGTACTAGGTACCTTGACACCCATTATCATCATCAGTGGGTTGTCTCATGTTTGTTAATGGTATACATCAATGACCAGTAATCAAACAGTGTCTCATCGTGTTCCACTTCAACTCCTTTATTCACATAGTGTAGGCTCATACCATGGCGGTCAGATTGAAGACTTTGAGTGAAGTACAAGAATCACCTCTTTTGTGCTCCTACCCAACTTATATTGATTGTACCACCCTCAGACATTGGTACTTGTAGAGGATCATTTTGTTCACTCATTTGGTTCTAGATATCCTCCGATTTGATTCTAAGAGATAGCTCCATTGTGTATCCATTTGTGGCTATGATATACATTTATGGATGGATCCACTATGTATTTTCTCATGGCCATGATTATTACTTCTATATATCACATGGATCCACTATGTACAGTTTTCATGGCCATGGACATCATTTATGTTTATATCATTCATGGATCCGTAGTGTATTTGATTGGAATCCATGCTTACATCATACTCAAGAATGGGAATGCCTGATTTGAGAAAAGAGTATTTTACTTGTTTATGTTGTAGGTAATGTTCTGGGACTGGTCTTCAACTACTCCTACCCATTGGCCCCTCCACAATCTCATGACTTTTGTGATGTATTTCGGCCATCAGTTTCTCTCTGACCTCACACATTAGGTGGCTTCTATTATAGCTTCATTTTCCACTATACATGCATATGATGACTCATCGGACTATGTTACATCCCTTTCCCTGTTTGCAGGACTTAAATCCCCTTTTTCCTCCTCAAATAATTATTTAAAAACCCCATTTATCAAAGTGTACACAACTTTCCTTAAATCAACTCACATACATACATAAGATCCCTATTAGAAACCCGCGTACATGTTAATTTTGTCTCAAAAAAATATAATATCCATATTTCAGGTGGAGTTTATGGGATTTTCCATTCCCTAACTTCCTAAATCCCGTACATAACAACTCCAACCATCGAAATGGAGTATAAAAGAGAGCCTTGGGCTAAAGGAAAAACATGACTAATAAATGCACCATTATGTTGCCCTTTTGAAGATTATCCTGCAAGTGCCCTATTTCCCTAGTGTCTGGGATCGTCCCCTCTACCTAGAAACCCTTGTTTCTAGAATTTGCATCCACCTTATCTTGTCAGGAAGAACACCTTCGTCTTCCTTGGACTTGCTAGAGTGTAGAGTGTTGGAGGCACTCCTATACATTTTCAACCTTGGGTGGAGGAATCTGGAGCCTAGTTCCAGGATGGTACCACAACAGTTACAGGTTGTAACCAACCCCTTTTTTCTATCATCAATAAAATAAATCTCATTCTCATTCGATTCTTTGTGTTATTTTATGATTCTGATGATATTATATGTATGTTATTTTGAATCTAACATTGAATCTAAATTGTTTAGAATTAATTAGTTGGAGGATAACTATTTTACTGCAGTTTCATATTTCTTTGTCTGTAGAACTTTCAGAGGGTTGTTGTCAAGGAATTCCATAGAGAAAGACATCAAGTGGGATCTACTTCAAACGTAGGATTCCACTTGCACTCTTCTTCCCTTTTTCTGAAAGTTAGTTATTGTAGGTAGTTATTCCTAATTGATTGTTTAATTAGATTATGAGACAAGTTTCCTTGGGTTCTTATCTATTGTGGTTGTGGCCCAAATACCATAGGGAGTAATTTCCCATAACACCAACCTAACTATGCAATTACAAGATATGGAAAAGGTAACATTTGTGTGTGAGCACGTATGGTTACCACGTTTCTCTCTGAGGGACATCACAAATATGATTGTCATGTACTTGGTAACTATGTGGCGATGGGTGCATCGATTCCATTTATAGTTGGGCCTCAAACAAAATGGTTCAAATTTTGCAGAAAGTGGGGCCATGTACCACCTCGCTATCCAACATTGGAAAAATATCAGAAAACACATCACACTCCATTATGTGAATTATGCAAATCCATGAGACATTATGTAAAAACAATTGGTCACTCCAGTTTATGCAAGACCATACCCACATTGTGTTTTGGGTTCAAGAGGAACATAAGGGTGGTGATTGTGGTGGTGCTAAGAGAGGTGGTTATCAGAGAGGTCCCAAAGGTGGTTATGGACGCAGCCGCAGATGAGGATATGGAGGAAGAGTAGGTCGACCCCCCCACTTGTTTTAACTATGGAGAGATTGTTCATGTGTCAAAATTTTGTACCAAACCGCACGCTCTTTGTGGGTACTTCTAAAACCCAAATCATGTTACATAGGATTGTCCCAACTTGTTGAAGAAGTGGGAAGAGAAGAAAACACATTGCAATATGGTTAATGCAGAGCCACATGGGAACAAGAAGAAGGATGACGAGTTTGATGTCCAGGTGATAACCCATGGAGGACTGAATATGGGAATGGACTTTGAGCATGGAGAAATATTAGGTCAAAGGACAGAGGGGAATATAAGGAATGCAACACAACCCCCTCCTAAGTTTAATGTTGCCCAGTAGAAGCAATTTATGCACAAAATGCAGAGGGACATAGAGGAAGAAAGAGCATGAGAAGAGCCATAGTTCACAATGAAAAGGTCACTTGAGGAGGCCCGGATCCATGAAGAAGTTCAACAAGCGAAGCATAGGTTGTTGGAAGAGGCTTGCGCTCCTGAAGAATTGCAGCGCACTATGAAATTTTTTTTGGAGGAAGTTCATGTACATGAAGAAATATAATGCATGAAGTAGAGGTCATTAGAAGAAGCACACAGAAAATAAGAGTTGTTAAGCATCAAACAAAGAGAAACCAAGGAGCATGTGCATGAGGATCTAAAAAACATGGTGCATGAAGAGGCACTGCACGAATTGGGTTGTGAAACAAAGACTAACGATCAAGTAAGTAATTTCTTACATTGTTGTTCGATATTATTAAATGATCCATATGTCATGATAAATTTGATGCAGATGTTGGCAAATTTCATGGGGGAACAAGGGATGGAGAGAACTATATCATCCCCCCTACCAGAAAGGTATTTATGCTAGGTTAGTAAGTACAAGTGCACAAGAAGATAATTCAAGATGACAGTTGAACTTGGGAGTTATAAAATGGATGGGGTCATGTTTGATCTAGGTTCTGTTGTGAACATCTTGTTGAAGAAGTCACAGGAATCGATGGCTAAACCAAGTTTGGTTTGGTCGCCCATTCAGCTGCGGTTGGAAAACCAATACAGGATATATCCTATAGGCCAACTGGAGCAATTTGAAGTGAACATAGAAGGGGTGAATATGAAGGATAAATTTGAAGTGATAGAGATTATGGATTATTTTTATCCCTATTCTGCATTAATTGGCATCGATTGGGCCTTCAACAGTAATGTGGTTTTGAATTTGAAGAAGCGGCATATGTCTTTTGATACTGATACTTTATTCATGATAGTACCTTGATATCCTAATGAAGGGGTTCAGTACAATGAGACGGTATATGAGGATGCGTGGAGCTTGATTATTGAGAATATCTACAAGATCAAAGGGCACAGGGAATATTATGTCAATCCCATGGTAGATGGAGAATTTATTTGGCAGAGCTTGAAGTTATATGATACTATTTTAGTAGACACCATAGAAAGGTGGCAGTATAAAATGTATGAGGTCTCTACCTGAAAATGTGCTTGAATAACCAAAGAAATATGTTGGATTGGCTCTGAGTTGTGTGGTGCACCACGCTTTGATGGGACAGGGCTGGTAGAGGCCTTCTTGGTACAAATGGAGAAAAATTTTCTGGAATATTGTGAGTTCAATCCATGGATGTCGTAGTACGAGGTACACCTGCATGATAGTGGGAAACCCACTGCACAACCCTATAAGACTAGGTGAAAGTGGCTAAAATGATTAAAGTAGGGTACCAGCCAATCCCCGACTTTGAGTTGGAAAATCGATATAAGGGAATTGAAGACTCGAAAGAGAACATTTAGTATTGCGAGAGTTGATGGATTACCAAGAATATTCCTCACGCCCAATGGGTCCATCAATTCATTCATAACATGGATATGGTTCCTAGGAGTTGGTACATTCAGGAGGAGCTCTGGAGAAAAACAATAGATTAGGTCCAGGTAAGCACACAATTTTGTGCAACGTTTTTTTTAATTATGAAGGATCCATCTCATAGGGAGGCACTCCTCTATATAAATGATTTTATATTTCATTGTCAACCCAAGGATTCCACCCCAAAGGTGATATGTGTGTATCATCATCCAGTGGAAAATTCAAAAGAGTTTGTACACTACTAGAAGTTCAAGGTGGATGATATTGATGATGAATACACCTGGTGCATACAAATCAAAAAATATGAAGAACATCATGTACTAGATGGAAAGGAGGAGGAGGTGGTTGCGTCAAACTATGGCCGCCAAATAAATACAAATAAACATAATATCATCACTGAAGACGTGCCCAAAATGGATATCATTGGAGATTGTTGGGATAAGGAGAATATTACCTAGGTCATCAACCTAATCAAGAAATATGAGGACTTGTTTCCCTACAGCTTCTCAAAAATTAAGGGAATCACAGAATCTTTAAGGGCGATGAAGATCTAGATCAAGATGGATTCCAAACCAGTCAAGGGGGGGGGGGACTTATCGATTAAATCCAAAATATAAATAAAAGGTGCTCAAAAAGTTGGATTTCATGTTGGATGCTAGAATTATTGTCCCGGTGGAAGAGTCGGACTAGATTAGTCCCATGGTGGTGCATCCTAATAAAATTGGTGATATGTGAATCTATGTAGATATGAGAAGTATTAATGTTTCTTGTGTCCATGACCCTTTCCCTACCTCATTCACCGAAAATTTTCTAGAGAATGTTGGAGGATGATAAGCCTACTCTTTTATAGATGGAGTTTTGGGGTATCATCGGGTTCGGATCGCAGAAGAGGATCAAGACAAAACCACCTTTGCAATAGAATGGGGTTCCTTTTCTTACACTATGATGCCATTTGGACTAAAGAATACACCTGTAATTTTTTACTAGATAGTAGTCACAACCTTCAAAGAATCTATCCATAAGTTCCTTAAATTTCATGTGGATGACATGACAGTGTTTAGTTTTCTAAAGGAGCATGTGCAAGCTCTTCACTTGATGTTTGACCGATGTCGTCGGCTCCAAATTTATATGAATTTGAATAAGTGCATATTTTGTACACCTTTTGGAACTCTATTGGAGCATGTAGTTTGTAATGATGGATTATTAATTCACCAAGCTAAGATTATCTCCATAATGGATATGTTTCCCCCCACCTCAATTCATGAGCTACGCTCAACATTGGGTCATATTGGATATTATCGGTGGTTCATTTAGAACTATGCAAAAATTGTAGCCTCTTTGGAGAAGCTTTTGTGCAAAGATACCAAGTACATCTAGACACAGGAATGTCAGGAAGCCTTGGATGCTATAAAGGAAAAGCTAGTCACTATGTTGATTTTGGTTTTTCATGACTAATATAAGCTCTTTCATGTTCATGTATATGCATCATCCATTGCCTTGGGAGCAGTCCTTATGCATCTGAGTGAAGGAAATATTGATCATATGATCTATTTTTCTAGTCTCAAATTTTCCGATGTTGAGAAGAATCATACAACTAAGCACGAGGGCCTCACCATGGTGTATCCCTTGCAAAAGTTTCACCATTATTTGTTGGGAACCCCATTTAAATTATTCATTGACCATTCTGCACTCAATTATTTGGTCAAAAATCCAGTTTTAGGGGGATAAAATTTTGGTGGTTACTACTCTTCTAGGATTTCGAATTTGAGGTCATTTTCAAGTCAGGGAAATACAATGTTGGCCTAGATCATCTATCGCAGTTTTAGTCTAGTGAAGCTAGCCAGAGTCTCGATAATGAAATCCTCAATGTGAAACTATTCCACATCAACGCAGTGCTCAATCAATTAGCTAAGATCACAGAATTCCTCACAACCAGACAAGCTCCAACATGGTATACTCCATCCTAGTGTTGTCAATTGGTGACCCATAGTACAAACTACCAATTGATTACCGAACAAATATATAAGATCAGAGATGATGGAATTATGAACATATGTGCCTTAGAAAATGAAATCAACCCTCTTTTATATGAATCCCATGAGGTTATTGTAGGGGGACACAATGCAGGTAAGGCTACCGCGCGAAAGGGTCTATGTGCAGGAATTTGGTGGTCATCACTCTTCACCGATGCTAAGGAGTATTGTAAATGTTATGATGTATGTGAACACATCAGAAAGCGTTGTTGAAGAGACGATATCCCTCTATTTTAATTTACAACATTAGAACCATTTGAGAAATGGGCAATTGATTTTATGGGCCCCATCAATCCTCTCGCGCATCAAATAAGTGTGCGCTTACGACAATTGAATATCTAACGAGATGGTTCAAACTCATGTTTCTTAAGGATTTCATAGTAGAAATGGTGGCACGGCTCATTTTTGAGAATGTGATTATGAGATTTGGTTGTCTAAAGGTCTTGATGAGTGACCAGGGATCACATTTTCTGAATGAGACCATTCGGGAACTCACTTAAGAGTTCACGATTCATCACTAGAAGACTACTCCCTATCATCCTCAACCTAATGGTATGGTTGAATCTTTCAATAATATTTTATAACATGCATTAACCAAAGTTTGCAATGTGCATTGTGATGACTAGGACCAGTGAATCCCCACAGTGTTGTTGGAATATCGCACCACCTGCAAAATGTTGATGAAACACACTCCATTCTGATTGGTATACTATAGGGAACTCATCATGCCATTAGAATTTGTTGTTCCCAGCTTACAGATTGATCTAGCCACTCACATGGCCGATGAATAGTCACTTCAACATAGGTTGTAAGATCTCATGGAGCTCGAGGAGGATCATCTGGTACCAGGATTTAGCCAAGTGGTCAAAAAATAGAGACAGAAGGTAGGGCATGATCGTAACATCCACCATAATATTCTCTACCCATGTTCTCTGGTGTTGTTAAATGATAGAAAATATTTACAACACCTTGGCAAGCTATGTATGTGTTGGTTGGGTCCTTTCCATCTAGTCTACATCGGCAAAGCCAGTGCCTCCAAGTTGGCTACATTGTAGGGATATCCTCTCAAGGGAATTTTTAATGGAATCCAATTGAAGGTATAATATAGCCCATAGGGGTCACTTTTCATTTAGGTCCATTTCTCTAGCCTGGAGTTTTGTAGATTAGGATTAGCATAGGATGTACAACATGTAGAAAAGTACATAGTTGGAATAATTTACCTTTTTAGAAGAAAAACATACACTCCAATCACATAGGCAGGCTATATAGATTGACAAATTTGCAGATCCCAAGATTTCTAGTCTGGGTTGAAGTATTGGATTATGTACAAACTACTAGCTCTGGCAGGGAATTCACATGGGACTGGGATGAGCTCCCTGGCACTCCCATACTTTGAAGGGTCAATCAATTTGGCTTGACCAGATCACTCACAAATATAGCACGTAATTAGTTATGATGCCAAATTCCAAAAGGCACATCACCCATATGACCAACAAGAACCATTATCTTCTCACTTATGTGGTTTTTCTAGGAATTTATCAGTCATTTCTTTTGTCTCATTTCGGCTTCCACCTACAAACATTATACACTCTATATATATCCTCTTTCACCCATGAATTCGTTGGATAAATTCTCCACATCCCATTCTCTCTCACCCTCGACCATCACTCCCATCCCTTCTCTCTTTTCGCTCGCTTCTATTTTTCCATTTCCCACTAATATTACCATCTCCTATTCTAGTTCCCCTTTCACGGCCTAGCTTAGCATCCATTTTGGGATGTGCAATTCCTAGTCCATCTAGGAAACTGCAGAGTCAATGATATAGTTTGCATGAAGATTGGAACTTCATCATGAACTTCTAGGTAGAGTTTCAGCCCTCTTATTCACCAGCAAGGCACTGCCAAGTACTACACAAATATCTAAACTATGCTTCAAAGTTGCGGAAGTATGCCAAATCTCTAGTCCCACAACTAGTTTTCTTGTTCCCATGGATACTCACCTTTATTGAAGTGAATATCCCAATACTACAAGTTATCCTCTCCACTAGGATAGGAGCTTCTCGTCTTTCATATTTTACTATTATAATAATGAGATAGGAGGATGATGTTGGTCTCTCCTGATGGATTTGTTCCTCAAGATCTATTTCTTATAGGTCAACAAGTAACTGGGCTAAGTTCTATTTGTAGCACTTGGTTCAGTTAGGGGACCAGTGTCTGAATGATTTTCTTTAAACATATCCCCCATTCATCACCATAGAAATCATTGAAGAGAGAGAGAGAGTTTGAGAATCTAGCCAAATGAAGTCCAAAGCCATTGTTTACCTTGATGACTACTCAACTCATTCCAGGACCTGTGTCAGGTTGCAACAACAACTTGGTTTGATGCTCTGGTCCATCAATGATGATGATTTTCTCTTACTCAAGTCTGTTGCATCAATCAATCCATGAGGCATTTGGATCGAGGATGAGACAAATAATAGTGGTGGGGGCTTGTTGGCACCCAAATTTTTGGGTAAATATCATGCATGCACACAAATGAATTTGTGAGCACCTATTCCAGTTTTTCACGTACTCAAGCAGTAGCATGAGGGGTGACAAGAGGTGTGCATTTTAGGTCAAGGTTTTTTATTGTGTGCCAGTTCTAGTTCTCCAAATGTGATCCAGTTTGAGTTTTGTGACGTGTTCCATAAATCAAGAAGACATTGTATGAACTCCAAAATCAAGAAACAATATCTAGGAAATCTCCCCGAATGATTATTACAAGCAACCCGAGGTAACGTGGAGTAAAAATAAGATGAGCTAGCAAGTTAGTTGATAATACCACAATTCCAAAGCGGCTACGTGGAATGCATGTAGGTGGAAAAAGTGTGTAATACTGGAAGATAAAGGAGAAAATGGGGCAGAGCTGAAAGTGACAGAGTTCTAGAGCTAAGAAGCAGATAAAACAGAGTAATGACAACTGAAGCAGAGTTAACTTGTTAGTCAATTGGTTGTTGTTTTGATAGTTGTGAGTATTGGTGTCATTAAGCTCGCTTTCATCCTATGTTTTGTAATGTCCCTGGTTGTAATTTTGATTATGTCCCATTGGTAGATTCTGAAAGGAAGTGCATGGCACTATGTAACGTAACACTGGGTAAATGTTTAAGAGAGAAAGGTTTTATTGTTTCAATGAATGAGTTTCTTAATGTATGTTTGTGCTGATGGAATGAGGATAATAAAGTTGCAGTAATTCTGGTCCTATGATGTGTTACTTATGTGTCAATGGAATGTGTGTATTGATCTTTCCTATTGTTAATTGTTAAGTAGTTTTCAATGGATTGTATAAATTCCAAATCATATGGAATTTTGTCTAATTATTCCTTCATCATCATCGACACAAGACTAGATGCTCTCTATGATCCTCATCACATCTCAGGTGAGAAATTATTCAGTGTTTGGATGAGGATCATGTTGGCATGTTTATGAGAAGAGTGTGCTTGTCATTGATGGCAAGAACAACAACAACGATGACAAACAGGCAGGCAAGGAGATCAACAAACAGGCAGGCAAGGAAGAAGAACAGTAGCGATCGAATGGAAAGATCAACAGTGTAATCTCAGAAGGAGGAAAACAGTCAAAGCACGACAAAGATTTTGTTTCGGAGTTTTGCAGATCAGGAAATCCAAAGGAAAGAGATTCAAACTGGCGATATACGAAATCGCGATAACAATCTTGACAGGTGATTCAAGAAGGACACGTGGTGAACGACAAAGATTTTGTTTCAGAGTTTCACAAATCGGGAAATCCAAAGGAAAGAGGTTCAAACTCGCGATATGAGAAATCACGATAACAATCTTGACAGTTGATTCAAGAAGGAAACATGGTGAACGACCAAGTTTTTGTTTCGGAGTTTTGCAGATTGGGAAATACAAAGGAAAGAGGTTCAAACTCGCGATATGCGAGATCACAAAAAGATCTGGACCGTCAGATCACCAAGGATTGTGAACCATTGATCAAGCATGAAGAAGGCTCGTGAAGTGGCGAAATCGCGATAAGATCTGGGCCGTCAGATATGGAGTAATTACGAAGGACCAGAAGCCATTAGATATGGTGAAGTTGCAAGGCAGATAAGACCAAGAGTCATCCAACTCTCCAAAACTGTGAAGGAATCCTGGCCGTCCATCGAGGACAGTCGTGGACCACTAGATCCAGAGGACACATGGAAAAAGATCATCGTTTCACTGACTGGAAAGTCAAAGGAGTGAAGTGCTCGTTTGATTAGCGAGTGGTCATATCTCATGGTCACATTGTCGAGAGATAGAGAAGCCAAGCCCTATTTCGGAGTTCGTGACATGGAGAGTTGAGAGAACTCATCACAGAATACTCGAGATGCGAAAGTGTGAAATGAGTTTTCGAATAAGGTTGTGGTCACAGCCAGTGGTTACATCTGCGGAAGATAGAGGAAGGAGCTAGCGGTGTTAAGCTCCATCTCGGATTCTCAACGATCATGACCCTTCATCACAGGTATCGTGATATGTGAGATCGCGATGAGATCTGGACCATCGCATCATCAGAGATCTCGACCGTTGATCAGGCTCGATGAAGTTTATAAATTTGTGAAATACAAAGTGCCTTTTGGCGTAGCCTATGGTCACTGCCAGTGGTCACGTGAAGGGAAGAAGATAGCGGTGCTAATATCCATCTCGGAGTCTCAACGATCGTGACTTGGAGTGTTGAGATCCTTTATCACAGGAATGATGAGATGCGAGATCACGAAATTAAAACTATGTTTAGCGCTCGGTCATAGCCAGTGGGCATATGAATTAAACGCAAGACCCTACGAACTTCATCCAACGGTGTAGGTGAATTTAAGTATGATAGAAAGGATACTATTTCTCTTCATAGTTAATCGATCAGTAGTGATTCAGTTGTTGAAGCGGTCTTTGGAGGTTCACAGTGTAACTGCTAGAAACCACTGATGGTTGCTGCCAGAGGACTCAAAGAGACTTCTGTGTGATTATCAAAGGAACTGAAGAGTTTCTAGGAATCTTCTAGTGGAATGAATACTATTCATAGAGGCAATTGATAGATGGATCTAACTGCCATAGAATATGAAGAGTTTCCATGATTAACAGGTAGAGTACTCGACATGAGAGAGTATGCAGAAGCATGGGGAACAACATGCACAAGGAGCACAGAGACTATAAGTATGCATAACATATAAGAGATGGGTTTTGTTGTTGTTGAGAGGGATTCAGGAGTGTAGAAGGAGGAGTGTGCAACAACTGAAATACAGAGAAGAGGAATGGAGCATTGAATGGACATGGCACATAGAGCATAAAAGGCAGAAGCACAGAAAGTGCAAGGAATGTGTGGAGCAAGATAGTAAGACACTAAAGGAAGGTTGAGGTTCTCTTGTAGAGAAAAACAGAAGATTAGAAATCCCAAGAAGATACAGACAGAGAGACACTGATACAGGAGAGCAGAGCATCTTAATAGAATAGTGATAAGTCTAGTAAGCCAATGATAAATATTGTATCATTGTGATAAGTTTCATTAGAAAAAATTTATATTTCAGGGTGGTAGGGAGGTTCTAGGGAGGACTATTTTCCTCAGAGTTTCAAGTGGGTGCTTGAACATAGGGAGTTGTAGCTTCCTTCTAGTTGGTGCTAGAGAAACCAGGGAGTTGGTGCTTCCTTCTAGTTGGTGCTAGAGAAGCCAGAGAGTTGGTGCTCTCAGCAAGTAGCATCTTGCAAAACAGAGGTTGTAGCCTCATTATGAGTTGGTGCTCATATGTATGATAATGTAAAGAATGTAAAGATTACTTATCATATAAAGAAGAAGAGGTTTTTACCCTGTATGGGTTTCCTAAGGAAATATCTGTCTCTGTGTATCTCATATGTGTGGTTGATGTTGAATGTTCTATTGCTTACTTCCTTGCATTATTGTGAATGTCATTAAATGTTGTGTAAAGAGTTTAAAATAAGCATAATTGTTTAATCTCAGTAAGAACTGATTCACCCCCCCTCTTAGTTGTCCAACAATTGGTATCAAATCCGGCCCCTTTTATCTAAGGGTAGATCCTAGATCTTAAACATGTCAATCCATGAAGAAAATTCAACCAATAAGGCCCCTCTATTCAATGGAACAAACTTTGCCTTCTGGAAAGTTAGAATGAGAACCTACATAATAGCTTTAGGTGCAGATGTCTGGGATGTGGTAGATATTGGTTATGTAAAGCCAGTTGTACTAGCTAATAAGGATGACAAGCTATAATTTAGCTTCAATGCTAAGGCTATGAATGTTATCTTGAGTGGGCTTGCAGAAGTAGAATTCCTAAAAGTTATGCACCTAGGAACTACCAAAGAAATGTGGGACAAACTCATTAGCAGTTATGAAGGTAATGAGAAGGTAAAGGACACCAAGCTTCAAACATACAGAATACAGTTTGAACAGTTGAAGATGAAGGAAGATGAAACTATTGGAAAATACTTTCTGAGAGTAGAAGAAATGGTAAATGCAATGAAAGCACTTGGTGAGAAAATTGAGGAACCTTCTTTAGTTCAAAACATTTTGAGATCTCTACCAGACAGGTTTAACCCGAAGGTCTCTACTATTGAAGAACTTAATGATCTAAAAACCTTGGAGTTTGATCAACTTCTAGGAACATTTACTGCATATGAAATGAGAATAGTTAAAGATAAGCCTGCCTCCAAAGAAGCATCATTTAAGGCAGACGAGAATGAGGATTTGGAGCCTGATGAAATTGAAGCAAAATTTGTGAAGAGACTGAAGAAGGGATCAGGAAAATACAAAGGTAAAATTCCTTTCAAATGTTTCAACTGTGGTAGGATAGGTCAGTTTGAAAATAAATGTCCCCATAAAAGAAAGGATCAGACATGTGATGATGAGGAGAAGCACAAACATAGAAATTTCTGTAAAGAGAATAACTTTGAGAAGAAAATTCTTTGTGTAAACAATGATGATGATCCTTTAGATGATGAAGACAATGACTCCACTATTGAAGATAAACTAAATGACTTCATACTTATGGCCAAAGAGGAATATGATAATATAAGCACAGGAAGTGATGCTAATGAAGAAGAAGTTGTGGTTGACTTGGAAGGAGAACTGATCAGTGCACTGGAAGAGATTGACAGACTAAGAATTAAGAACAGAAAGCAAAGACAATTGTTGATACAGTTCGAGAAAGATAGTAAACAACCTGATGAAGAAATTGTCCTACTAAAAGTGGAATTAGAAGAGGCAAAGAAAATCGAAGACATTCTGAAACAACAGTTATCAGAAAAGAAGGCAAGATGTGAAGCCTTGAAACAAGAAGTAGTGAAAACTAGGAAAGAGATGGAGAAGTTTCAAGCCTTGTATAATCAGAATCTGTCAAGTATCAAAGCCTCAGAAGGATTAGCCACCATTCTGAATCAGCAAAGGAATCCAAAGCTGAAAACCGGTTTGGTTTATGAAGAGGGATCAAGTAGTGATAAGCTAAGAAACGAAAAACCCATCAAGTTTGTCAAATATACAACCAATGACAACAACAAACCTGTAGAAACAAAGGAAGACAATCAGCCGCCCATAACGAGTAAAGAAAAAGGTGCCAGGACTAAATCTGTAGAACAAAGAGATAATGTGCTCCCTACTGAAAGACGTCATCAGCATGGAAGAAATCGATTTGCTCAAACAAGACAACCATTTTCTAGGTACAAAGAATTTTTCTATGGTTATTGTTTCTATTGTTCCAACTTTGGTCACAAAGCTGTAAATTGTTCCTTAAGACCTAGACATGAGCAATTAATATTTCAAAGGAATAAATGCTTGCCACAACAAAGAATGATACAACCAAGTAACAAACCTTCACAGATTGCAAATTGCCAAATTAAGTTTAGAGACATGCAACTAAGGAGGTCAAGAAATAATCAACAGTCAATAATTAGACAACGCTGCAACAATAATTTTGATGTATTGAACAATGAGATTGAATGCTACATATGTCATAACTATGGACATAAATCTTTTGACTGTCGATTAAGGAACTATGAACCAGACTTGAATTCCCCTGCTGAAAATGTCAAGGTGTGGAAGAAGAAAGAAAGTGACAAGTGTGGATTAGTGTTGTCAGCTCAAAGAAAAACGAACCCTTGGTATATAGACAGTGGATGCTCGAAACATATGATGGGAGACAAAGGTAAGTTTCTATCTCTAAGTGAAAGCAAATCAGGAAATGTAACCTTTGGAAATGATGCTCCAGGTAAAATAAAGGGTAAGGGGATGGTGAGTTTAAGTAATGGAAAAGGAAAAGCCCAAGATGTTCTACTTGTATATGGGCTGAAACATAATATGCTCAATGTAATTCAAATGTGTGACAGAGGATGTGAATTGGTGTTCATGTCCAAGGACTACAAGATAAATTCTGTAAACTCAGGACAAATGGTGGCCAAAGGCATAAGGACAAAAAATAATGTATATGTGCTGAAAGAAAATAGAGAAGAGTGTCATCTAAGAAAACATGATGAAAGTTGGTTATGGCATAGGAGACTTGGACATCTAAACTTTGACCACTTAATCAAGCTCAAAAATATTGAGGCAGTAAAAGATCTTTCAAGAATATCAAAACCCCAAGATTCTATGTGTAAACCCTACCAAGTAGGAAAACTAACCAGGACACCGTTTAAGGCCAAGAGATTTACTTCAATAGAGAAACCACTCCAACTAGTTCATATGGATTTATGTGGACCATCAAGATAGGAAGGCACAGGGAGAGAAAACTACTTCATGTTGATTATTGATGATTACTCCAGACTTACTTGGGTTGCCTTTCTCAAGGGAAAAGCTAAAGCATTTGAGAAGTTTAAAACATTTAAGGCTTTAACTGAGAATCAAACAGGCAATAGGTTAAAGGTAGTAAAATCAAACAGAGGAGGATAATTTATGTCAATTGATTTCAAGGAATTCTGTGATAAGCATGGGATCAAGAGAGAATACACAATCCCAAGAACTCCACAACAAAATGGAGTAGTGGAGAGGAAAAACAGAACAGTGCAGCAAATGGCCAGGTCAATGATGAATGAGAAGAACATTGGTCAAACCTACTGGGTAGAAGCAATACACACAGCAGTCCATGTTCTTAACAAATCTCACCTCAGACCACAAAGTGACAAGACACCTTATGAACTGTGGTATGGGAGACCTGCTTCAATCAAACACTTCAAACTCTTTGGGAGTAAATGTTACATAAAGAATAATGATGAGAACCTTGGCAAATATGATGACAGGGCTGATGAGGGTATCTTATTAGGATATGCTACAAACAATAAAGGATACAGATGTTATAATAAGAGGTTTCATAAAATGGTTGACTGTATTGACGTAAAAGTTGATGAAGGAATCCCAGCAAGAGAGGTGTACAATAATGAGTCTTCTACAGAGGACACAGCTAAAGTTGAAGATGAAAAAGTCCAAGAATCAGAAAATGAAGACTCTGAATCAAATGAAGACTCAGATACTCAGACAGATTCAAATCAGCAGGCTCCTTCAAATTCCTCCTCCATAATTACTCAAAAGAATCATCCTACAAGTCAGATAATTGGTGAAAAAGAAAAAGGTGTACAAACAAGGAGAAAGATAATCAAAAATACTGAGCAATCACATATAGCTTTCATATCCATGCTGGAACCCAATAACTTTAATGAAGCTAATAAAGATGACCTTTGGGTTAAAGCAATGAATGATGAACTTGATCAGATTGAGAAAAACAATACGTGGGAGATGGTTCATAGACCGGAAGGTAAAAATATTATTGGTTCCAAATGGATCTTTAAGAATAAGTTGAATGAACAGGGACAAGTTGTCAGGAACAAAGAAAGATTGGTCTGTAAAGGCTATGCTCAAATAGAAGGACTGGATTTTGATGAAACATTTGCGCCCATAGCAAGGTTAGAAGCTATCAGAATATTTCTTGCCTATGCTTGTCATAAAAGGTTTAAAGTTTATCAAATGGATGTCAAGTCATCTTTTCTAAATGGAGACTTAAATGAAGAAGTCTATATGGAACAACCAGAGGGTTTCGAACTGTCTGATAACCCTGAATTAGTATGCAAGCTTAAGAAAGCTTTATATGGGTTAAAACAAGCTCCTCGTGCCTAGTATCACAGACTGGATACGTATCTCAAAGACAAAGGGTTCAAGAGAGGAATAGTTGACAACAATCTATATATCAAAACAGAGGGTGATGATTTTCTCATTGTGTTGGTCTATGTAGATGACATCATCTTCGGATGTAATAAGGA
>ML782042.1:267814-296060 GCA_009831015.1 Picea engelmannii
AAAATATCTAAGAGAAATGTTGAAAAGGTTTCAAATGGAAGATTCTAAACCTGTGGGCACACCTATGGTTATTGGATGCAAATTAAGCAAGGATGATGACTCACCTGATGTTGATCAAAGTTCATATAGGTCAATGATAGGCATCCTATTGTACATCACAACATCTCGCCCAGACATAATGCATGTTGTTGGAATGGTAGGAAGATATCAGACTACACCTAAACAGAGTCATTTGCTAGCTGTCAAAAGGATATTCAAAAGGATATTCGGGTATTTGAAAGAAACAATGACTTATGGTCTTTGGTATCCCAGAAATCATAATTTTCAGTTAACTACTTATTCATATGCATATTGGGCAAACTGTGTTGATGAGAGAAAAAGCACCAGTGGAGGAGCATTCTTCTTGGGTGACTCGTTTGTAGCATGGCTTAGTAGAAAGCAAAGTTCCATTTCTTTATCGACTATAGAGGCAGAGTACATTGTTGCTGCTACCTGTTGTACTCAGGTATTATGGATGATTCAGACACTTGCAGACTTGGAGGTAAAATACGCAACACCGATCCCAATTCATTGTGATAACACTAGTGCCATCAGTGTGTCTAAGAATCCTGTATTCCACTCCAAGACCAAGCATATTCCCATAAAATACCATTTTCTGAGAGAGCAGGTCACCAATCAGGTTGTTAAGGTCCATTACATTCCAACTATAGAACAAATTGCAGACATCTTTACTAAACCCCTAGCCAAGACACCATTTGAATATCTCCGACAGAAGCTGGGTGTCATCCCATCTCACACCTAAGAAAGTCCATCCTGTTAGGGGGAGTTTGTATTGGTTGAACATCTGATACCTCCTAAACATATTGCAACAACTCAGGGGGAGCATATTTTCTTTGACATTGATGTCAAAGGGGGAGAAAAGGAGTGGTTCAAACCAGATGCTACAGTTGGAGGTCCAAACAGATTAGCACAGCCAGCCGTTCAGGGTTTCCATCAATGCTAAAGGGGGAGATTGTTGGCATGTTTACAAGAAGAGTGTGCTTGTCATTGACGGCAAGAATAGTAGCAACGATGACAAACAGGAAGGCAAGGAATATCAGCAGATAGGCAGGCAAGGAAGAAGAAAAGTAGTGATCGAATGGAAAGATCAGCAGTGTAAACTCATAAGGAGGAAAACAGTCAAAGCACGACAAAGATTTTTTTTCGTAGTTTCACAGATCAAGAAATCCAAAGGAAAGAGGTTCAAATTCACGATATACAAAATCACGATAACAATCTTGATAGGTGATTCAAGAAGGACATGTGGTGAACGACAAAGATTTTGTTTCGGAGTTTCACAGATTGGGAAATCCAAAGGAAAGAGGTTCAAACTCACAATATGCGAAATCACGATAACAATCTTGATAGTTGATTTAAGAAGGACATGTGGTGAAAGACAATTTTTTTGTTTCAGAGTTTCGCAGATCGGGAAATCCAAAGGAAAGAGGTTTAAACTCGCAATATGCGAGATCATGAAAAGATATGGACAGTCATATCACCAAGGATTGTGGACCGTTGATCAGGCATGAATAAGGCTCGTGAATTGGTGAAATCGCGATAAGATCTGGGCCATCAGATATGGAGTAATTATGGAGGACCAACAGCCATTAGATATGGTGAATCTGCAAGGCAGATAAGACCAAGAGTCATCCAACTCTCCAAAATTGTGAAGGAATCCTGGCCATCCATCGAGGACAGTCATGGACCGTTGGATCCAGAGGACACATGGCGAAGGATCATCATTTCGATGACTGGAAATTCAAAGGAGCGAAGTGCTCGTTTGATTGGAGAGTGGTCTTATCTCGTGGTCACATTGTCGAGAGCTAGAGAAGCAAAGACCTATTTCGAAGTTCGTGACATGGAGAGTCAAGAGAACTCATCACAAAATGCCTGAGATGAGAAAGTGTGAAATGCGTTTTCGAATAAGGCTGTGGTCACAGTAAGTGGTTACATCTATGGAAGATAGAGGAAGGATCTAGCGGTGTTAAGCTCCATCTCGGAGTCTCGGTGATCGCGACTTGGAGCATCAAGACCCTTCATCACAGGAATCGCAATATGCAATATTGATATAAGATATGGACTGTCAAATCATCAGAGATCTCGACCATTGATCAGGCTCGATGAAGTTTATAAATTCGTGAAATACGAAGCGCCTGTTGGCACAACCTGTGGTCACCGCCAATGGTCACATGAAGGGAAGAAGCTAGCGGTGCTAAGCTCTATCTCAGAGTCTCGGTGATCACCACTTGGAGTGTCGAAATCCTTTATCATAGGAATGGTGAGATGCAAGATCACGAAATTAAAACTCTATTTAGCGCTTGGTCAAAGCCAGTGGGCATATGAATTAAAAGCAAGACCCTACGAACTCCATCCAATGGTGCTTGTGAATTTAAGTATGATTGAAAGGCTACTGTTTCTCTTCACAATTAATCGATAAGTGGTGATTCAGTTGTTGAAGCGATCTTTGGAGGTTCACAGTGTAACTGCTAGAAACCACTGATGGTTTTTGCCAGAGGACTCGAAGAGACTTCTGTGTGATTATCAAAGGAACTGAAGAGTCTCTAGGAATCTGCCAGTGGAATGAAGAATGTTCGTAGAGGCAATTGACATATGGATCTAACTGCCAGAGAAGATGAAGATTTTCCATGATGAACAGGTAGAGTACTTGACATGAGAGAGCATGCAGAAGCATGGGGGACAACATGCACAAGGAGCACAGAGACTATAAGTATGCAGAACAGAGAAGATATGGGTGTTGTTATTGTTAAGAGGGATTCAGGAGTGTAGAAGGAGGAGTGTGCAACAGCTGAAATATAGAGAAGAGGAATGGAGCATTGAATGAACATGGTGCATAGAGCATAAAAGGTAGAAGCACAGAAAGTGCAAGGAATGTGTGGAGCAAGATAGTAAGACACTAAAGGAAGGTTGAGGTTCTCTTGTAGAGAAAAATAGAAGATAAGAAATCCCAAGAAGATCCAGACAGAGAGACGTTGATACAGGAGAGCAAAGCAACTTAATAGAACAGTGATAAGTCTGGTAAGCCAATGATAAATATTGTATCATTGTGATAAGTTTCATTAGAAAAAAATTATATTTCAGGGTGGTAGGGAGGTGGTAGGGAGGATTGTTGTCCTCAGAGGTTCAAGTGGGTGCTTGAACATAGGGAGTTGTAGCTTCCTTCTAGTTGGTGCTAGAGAAACTGGGGAGTTGGTGCTTCCTTCTAGTTGGTGCTAGAGAAACCTGGGAGTTGGTTCTTCCTTCTAGTTGGTGTTAGAGAAGCCAGAGAGTTGGTGCTCTCAGCAAGTAGCAGCTTGCAAAACAGAGGTTGTAGCCTCATTATGAGTTGGTGCTCATGTGTATGATAATGTAAATAATGTAAAGATTACTTATCATATAAAGAAGAAGAGGTTTTTACCTTGTATGGGTTTCCTCATGAAATATCTGTCTTTGTGTATCTCATATGTGTGGCTGATGTTGAATGTTTTATTGCTTACTTCCCTACATTATTGTGACTGTCATTAAATGTTGTGTAAAGAGTTTAAAATAAGCATAATTGTTTAAGCTCAGTAACAACTGATTCTCCCCCTCTCTCAGTTGTCCAACAGATCAATATGTTGATTCCTTGGGTTTTTGTTGGTTAAACTCTAGATGAATCATGGTTCTTCAACCCCCCATCATTAACGAATACGCGTGCAAGTACGATTGAGCCAAAACCCATTGACAACATAACATATTAGTACTATTAGCATTACCTCCCATGACATCAACATTAGGACTAGAGTGAAGTAATAAAGCCATGTTGAAGTTGAGTGACAACCAGAAATCGATGACATCATGGAACATGGTCCTGATCTCACACTTGGTTATATATACCCTCTACACCCATGGAATTTTATCCACTTAGAGCCACTGATCACTAATGTATATCCTCTCCCAAGGTTCTAAGATGGTTGTTTCATATATTTTTTTACCACTAGCATCATATGCAGTAGGAATTCTAATCCCATAGTGAATTCCTAAGACTCATGGCCCCTTTTAGCAAATGAATGGTATCCTTCCACTCACATTCCATGCAGACAGACCAAATTCCTAAAGTTTCCTTTGCACATCAGTTACAACTTCAAGTCCAACTATTGGGAAGGGGAGCCAACCTATAGTTTACTAGTGGCATGCATACAGTCTCCAAGTAGTTCCCTAAACTATGCTTCGAAGTTTCTACGACAGGACAACTACCTGAGCCGAGATTCGGTGATCCTAGTGCCATGGATCAACACCTTCATTGATGCTATAATTATTATTCTTTATTCTTATCCCTCTATTAGTTTCAATTGTATTCTTCTTCCTTGTTATAAACAATTATGAATGAGACAAGAGGAATATGGTGGTCATGGTTGATGGAGCAATCACCCTGGGCTAAGCCTTCGCAGGCGTCGGGGTGAGTTTGTCAAGTCTAGAAGGAGGCATTTGGCCTATTTTGTGCTCAAAGTTTTGGATTGCATGCTAAAGGGAATCTACTCTTCGACCATCCAGACCAAGCTGGAGAAGTGAGAGGTCAAGAGCCTAGATGAATGAATCCAAAATCCATCCTTAAAGTCTTAGGCTTCTCGCCTCATTCTAAGACCTATATATGGTTGCAACCACATCTCATACTGATGATTTTCCCTTACTCAAGAATCATTGAAACCATAACCAATATCAACGATTTTTCCAAGTACTCAAGAATTTCACATACACACTGTTCAATCTGATTCAATCCTTCATTCTAGAATTCTAGTGATGTAGCAGTGTCGTTGGATTGAGGATGAGCCAACTAACAGTTTTGGGGGATTTTTTGCACCCAAGGTTTTTGGGAAGTCATGTGCATGCCACAAGTCAATTATACATGTTCACCCATGAATATACATTGTGAAACACAAGAAAGGATCAACATCAGCGTCGGCCAAAGGAATATTGCATGCGCCAACCCAGTTTTGCATTGTGCGCAAGGAATTAAGAAGACCAAATTCAGTGAATCTGAGAATATCTTCAAGAATATTCGGTACTTAGGATCATGAATGAATAGAGTCATATTTGTGTAGGAATGAATAAAAGTGGATAGTGCAATGGAATGCAATGATTTTTGAGTAAATATAGAGTGCATGGCACAAACCTCTATTATGGTTCTTTGTATCTAAATGAATTTTGAAGTAAATGAATAAAATACAAATCCATTTTCTCTTTACAATATGATATGTTTATTTTGAGTTAATGTTCTCATTATGAATGAATCAATATATGTATTCCCAAGAGTCTTCCTTGTATACATTATCCCTTCGCACCCGACATAAGACTAAATGGTATCTGTGATTCTCATGTCATATCAAGCGATACCTTCTTTGATCCTTGACCAAATATTGAATATTCTACTTCTTTGGGGTTTTGTTGGTCAAATCTTGATGAACCCTTGGTCTTCAACCCCCGACCTATAGGAGAGACACACACCAACAACTCATGATCATTTCAGCTATAAAAAAGAGCGAAGTTTAATCGATTGGACTAACCATTTTGGGATCGTTAAATCACTAATGGACTTTTAATTCAAATCTTTATGAAGGCTCCTTTCTGATGGATCTGAAGAGAGAGACTCGAGCCCACAACCTCCTCGAGCTCAAAGAAGCATGAAGATTAGTCGCTCAGACTAACCTCGTCAAAAAATTTAAAACCATAACTATATTTCCAAACAAATCCTTCCTAAAATTCCTTCTTGAAGGATCTAACAGTTGAATTTGATCATGATCAATGATCCTCAACCCTTTCAGGCTTATGAGTGATTAACTTTTAACAAGTCCTCTTGTCATCCAAATTAATGACAGGATGACATATGTCCCTTTCACGTGGCACTCCATCCACCACGTGGCATAACACATCACCACTCTATGGTTGAAAATATTGTAAAAGGGGGGGAAATGGAACCCCACTACAAAACCCTCCCCATCCGTCATTCAGGATTTCAGGAAACGCCAGAGAAACAAAAATTTTAATTTTGTTTTTACACATAGAAATAAGGAATTTTAGCATGTAAATCTAAGCGTAAAGGCTAAGGACACTACTGGTTAAGGCATGTTGTCATTGCATGGTGCCAAGTCCACTATCATGCCATACCAACTGAGGAGAGAAGACATTAAAAATATGCACAAAACATAAAAATTCAAGCATACACCTTTTATCCTCTTTCGCTAGTAATTCATATTTTTCCTTCAAACCTTCCATGAATTATGAATATCATGGCTCTAAGTTACAAGGTATCTAAATGCAATTTTAGAAGGGAATGACTAGTTGAGATAATATTGTGCATACAAGAAACCTGGAACATGCAATATTTCCTTTTTCCTCACAGATTTCTACACAAAATCCATACAATTCATAGATCGTAAAGAACATAGAAAAGTTTCAAAACATAAAGTGAGCACATCAAGAAAATTATTTGTCATAAATTGTTTCCCAACCAACTTACTGAAGAGGGAGGATTTTCCACCCAACCATAGGCTCTACTATACTTGTAATTTATATGACAATCCACCCTTGTGCCATGCCATGATACCTCTAGGGAAAAGTATGATCTCTCAGGGAAATAAAAGGTGTGAAAGACACTCTCCCTCACAACCAATCTACAATGGAAATTGTGTTCTACCCACCAATATAGGGCCTCCATGAACTTCAATGATTCCTTTCCAACTAAGTTCTTCAACACCTAGGAGTCCCTTCACTACCTATGAAATCCCTCAATGTCCTCCCCTCTCAATATAATTTTCCTTTCTCAGGAAGAATTAATTCGCATCCCTCTTGATCAGGTCAAGTTCATGGACTTTTCTACTAGAATTTTCACTTCCAACTTGACTAGAGAGATTTTTTTTCCTCTCCATGTCTTCCTACTCTCCTCGTGGTTTATTTTCCTTCGAAGGTTCCAAAATTATTTTTTATTTCTCAACCTAAATATATCTTGAATATTTTATGGAAGTTTAGAATGGAAGAATATAAACCATGTGTTTTGACTTATCGGTCATGAGCAAAGTTAACCGAGTGTGATTCTTGAAAATTCAATGTTACACTCTATCAATATCTTGTTGGTTGTATTATTTATTTAAATCACATTCAACTTGATATTTCCTTTTCTATAAGTGTGATTTCTCATTTTATGTAGGATCCATAAGAAATTCATTGTAAAGCAAAAAGAGTGTAGCACCCCCACTACTAACCCATAAAAAATTTATGATACCCATTAAATTAAATGTGTGCAACATGATAAAAATGTCACGCAACTAACAACATTTTTTAAAACACGGATGCATCCAATTAAACATGCACACAAGAGCATATAAACACCCAAAAAAACAGAGTAAAATGCACAACAATTTAAACCCATAATTAAGAACATAGAACAAAGATAAAACACTTATCTTTGTAAGTAAATTTGCAACCAGCTACAGAGGAAGCACATTCCACCCAAACATAGACTTGTTGCTCCAAATATCAATATAAATTCACCCCCAAGTTGGGGATATGAATCCAAAATAAAGGATGTCTCCTAAGGGTGTATATTGTCCACTCTCAACCCAAAAATAACCCACAACAAGTTGATTTCCTATATCCATCCCAATCCACTAGCTCTCTTTCCCCTCAACTTGCACAACCCAATTAATGGGATCCCATTCTCTACCACACAGTCCCTCAGGGTATCCCACTTCCCTCTAGGTCTCCAACTTAGGTTGGCTAGGAAATCTATCTTTTTGGGGACTCCGAGGATGCCAACTGCAACAAAAAAATATCATAGCATCAAGCTCATTGGTTCTTAGACATAATCTCACTCTACAAGCCTAACAACCTATTTATTCATGCAATTACAAATCCAAGAAGATACCCAAAAAATCCACTATGGTTTTCTTCAAGCTCCGCCACTCAACACATTCTTGTTGTCCCCAAAAACTATTTGGAAAAACTACCTACAATACCCAATCAAATTTCCCTTTTACCCATGCATTTTGACTCTCACATTCCCTAATTTTAATTTTACTCAGCCCCATGCTCTCAATAAATATGTGAGGTGACTTTTCACACGAACTCTCTTACATGTATTCAATTATTGGGGCTTTGATACACTCCAAAGAAAAATAGAAGGTTCATAAAAAACAAATAATTTAAGAAATTTCAAGGGATTATTAGACATGGGTAATCCCCTCCCCCCTTCGACCCCCTCTCTTGTGGAAACTTATCCCCCATGACTCCATCCATGTCCATCTACAGTTGGTGTTACATTTTATTTTATTATTTAAATATACAATTTTTCATATCACATCATTGGGCCCAGGTCCATACATCATATTTTCATTATACATTGCTAAACCGAGGATAAAAAATGGGGATGTTAAATCCCCATGTCACTAAAAATTACACCATCCTTGGTGTATATCACCATATTGGTATACATGTATAAAATTCACATCATAGTACTTGATACTTTTTCAAGTTAACAACTCCTACACCAATTCCAACCAACAATATTTTGTTCCCCTCAACCTACACAACCCAAGGAAGTGTACCCACTTCTCTACACTGCAATCTGTAACACTTCCCTTCTAAGGATCTACCACAAGTTGGACAAGGAGTCTCTGAGTTGTGACTCTAGGAAATCCAACTACCAAAATGGAGTTGTGCACACATATATACAAATGTACATTCAATTTTCTTCAAAATTTGAAAAACTTTGTGGGTACTCCTCTCGCATGGTCTCCTCATGGTCCTAAGTGGAATATTCAAAATTGTAGTAGGTCCACTGGACCTTTACCAGTTCAATGGATTTGTTCCTAAAAAAAATTACTTTCCATTCATAGATATGCACTGGCTCCACCTGAAATCCCACTTCATGCTCCACCTAGATCACAGTCCAATCAATCACATGGTTAGGATCAAGAACATATTTCTTCAATAAAGACACGTTAAACATGTTATGAAGTCTCAGGGATGCAGGTAATGCAAGCATGTATGCAGTTGGGCCTATTTTCTCTAGAATATTAAATATCCCACAATATCTCACTGCCAACTTTGGGAAAATTCCTAATCTTAGCGAGCTCCTTTTATCCTTTACTTTTAAAAACATGTTCTTTCCCACTTTGAATTCTTTTTTTGTTCTTCCTTTGTCGACATGATTTTTTTTTCTATCCCATGCAACCTTTAAATTCTACCTAATATTTATCATCTAGTCTTCCATGTCCCTTAGCAATTCTATCCCAATAACATTTTTCTTTGTTGGGTTGTCCAAGCTTACTAGCGTCATATGATTAAAATCAATCAGTTTTAAATACAATATACATCAATCAGTTTTATATACATCTTTAAATTTCAAGATGACTCATTTAGTGTCATATGGGTAAAAATATGATTAGGGAAGAATAAATACATGATATACATGTCATTTCACATGGTTGGAAACATATTATCTTACCTTGTTGGAAACCCCTATAACCCCTACCGGTACCCCTTCAATCAATATCGCATTATAATTTAGCTATAGATGGAATATCATTTCCACATACCTTTGGGTATATAGGAATTCCCCTAGGTATACCTGAAACCAACCTTAGATAAGTTATGTGTCTGTCTTGTTTCTATAGAACATCGAGAACAACACTCAAGGAGACCACTCTCTAATGCCTGGGTAGTCGAGTAGTATGGATAAGGGAATGGTTGAGCCTTCTTAGTTATTTCTCTGAGATATTGGTCTAAGTACTCTTTTTTGACTTGATTCGTATATCATAGAGATATAACACTTGACACTCCCTTGTCCTTAGGACCCAATGAATTTTTCCCATGGCTCCAAAGAAAGATCCAAATTTTACTTCACCAATTAAACCTTTAGAAAGATCCTCCATGACTCATGAAGAAAATGAGGAGATACAAAACTAGCTATCTAAATTGGATAGTCAAATCAACAAATTGAAAGATAGTTCAATGAAATAGGTTGATTCGATGAATACTCAAACATAAATGGAAAGGAAGATGAATGGAAATAAGGAATAAATGAAAAGAAAAATGGAAAAGTTGGAACAAAAAAGGGATCGAAAGATGGAACAAATGGAACATAATATTATAGAACCCTTAAATAAGAGGTTCCCTAAAATTAATAAGGTGTATGAAGGTACTCATGAAAATAAAGGTAGTATTCAAGTTGAAAATCTTTCCAATAATAAGAATTTTCTATGGGGATTTAACTCCAATAGTGGAGTTACTTAAGGATGGTCTCCAAAAGTACTGAACCTTCCCAAGTTCGATGGAATGGAGGAATTTACCTAGGTGAACCAAATAGAGAAATATTTTGAACTGCATAATAGTATGTATGATAAGCAAAGGATTCACACAGAAACTTTGAATTTGATATAAAACCATATCAATGGTACTAATGGGTAGTTAAAAGCAAGCCCCATTCTTATCATTATACTTTAGGTTTATTTACAAGAGACTTAGAAGCACGATATGGGAAATTTTGGGAACAAGACTACTTAATTCAATTGAAAAGAATCAAGAACTTAAGTGATATTTAATATTACAATACATATTTTCAGGTATTGGCCACAAGGGTGGATAACATAAGTGATGAACATTTGTTGGAAGCTTACATGGGTGGAAACAAGACATTAAACATGAGATTTTCCTTAAACATTCTAAAAATATTATGGAAGCTATGAAGTTTTCTTATCATATTCAAGTCAAGAATAAGACTACACACAAGTTTACCATTGGAGAATACCCAAGAAGAGGATATATTTTGGGGGTTCATAAGAGAACTATACCTCAATCTACTCGAATATCACAGAAGAAAATAGAGGAAATATGAGAAAAAGAAATATTCTTTAGTTGTAACAAAAATGGTCAAAAGGGAATAAATGTAAAGAAACAAAATTGTTCACCTTGGAAAATAATGATGAAGAGGAAGTGGAGGAATATACACAAATAAATGAGGAATAACTTGTCAACATAAAAGAGTGGGAAATAGAGGAAAACATTGTGCATAATATTGATTCAAACAGGTGAAAAATATATGTTCAAGAATTGGCAGATTTGTCAACACCTAAAACCCTTAATATTGTAGGTTACATTAATAAGAAAAAATGTATAGTGATGATTGACTCGGGTAGTGCTCATAACTTCATTGATAAAATATTAGCAAAGTGCCTCAATTGTTTTTTATATCTAGTGAAAAATTTTCAAGTTTTGGTTTCTACTAGAGGGAGTATTGATTGTGTGGGAAAATACCACAACATTAAACTAAGTATGGGAGAATATAATTTGGAAATCCCAATGTATTCCATTCCCATTGGAGGTGTAGATGTTGTTCTAGGGATTCAATGGTTGAGAACATTAGGTACAATTTATACGAACTATAACAAATTGTTAATGAGATTGAATTGGAAGTAATTCAATGTGAACTTGAAGGGTTAAAATGTAGACATTCTTAAGTCATCAAATCTCATAGAATGGAAAATATCATAAAAAAGGGTAGCAAGGGATTTGTGGTTAAACTTTATTCTATGGAAGTTAAGCAGCAAGATGAAAATATTCTAGAGGAATTAAGATGCTCCTTGGAAAAGCACTATAGGGTCTTCCAAGAAATTGATTCGAATTGAAAGGAATTCAATGTGAACTCGAAGGGTTAAAATATATACCTTATTAAGTCATCAACTCTCATAGAATGGAAAATCTCATAAAAAAGGGTAGCAAAGGAGTTGTGGTTAAACTTTATTCTATGGAAGTTAAGCAGGAAGATGAAAATATTTTAGAGGAATTAAGATACTCGGAAAATCACTATAGGGTCTTCCAAGAAATTACTAAAGGTATACGTCCATATAGAGATCATGAACATCAAATAAAACTAATACCGGGAATTAATCCTACTAATAAAATGCCTTAAAGATATCCTCATCAACAAAAGGGGGAGAATGAGCAAATAGTACAAGACATGCTAGATTTGGGTATTATTCAACCAAGCAAGAGTTCATTTTCAGCTCCAGTAGTGATGGTGAGAAGAAAGGATAATTCTTGGAGGATATGTCTTCATTATAAAGATCTAAACAAAATCACCATAAAGGATAAATTCCCTATTCCAAATATTGATGAGCTATTAGATGAGCTTCATAGAGTGGCTTATTTTTAAAAACTAGATCTTAAAACATGATACCACTAGATTAGATTAAGAAAATATGGCATTCCCAAAACATCTGTTAGAACTCATAATGGGAACTATGAGTTCTTGTTCATGCCTTTTGGGTTGACTAATTCTCCTTCAAATTATTATGAAAAAAAATTGACCCCATCTTAGAAAGTTTGTGTTGGATTTATTTGATGATATAATTGTTTATAGAAAATCATGGGAAGATCACATTAAACATGTGGATCAATTCCAACAAATTATTGAGAACAATCAATTGTATGTAAAAATATCCAAATGTTCTTTTGGGAAACAACAAGTAGAATATTTGAGTCATATTGTTTCAAGGGAAGGGGTTAATATGGACCCTCAAAATATCCAAACTATAAAAAAAATGGCCTACTCATTAGAACATCAAGAGTCTTAGAGGATTTTTGGGTCTTATAGGATATTATCGAAAATATGTTAAGAATTATGCATGGATTTCAATCCCACTCACAACTCTCTTGAAGAAAAATTCATTTGTATGGAATGAAGAGGATACCTTGGCATTCTTACTATTAAAAGATGCCATGTCTTCTACACCAGTATTGGCAACACCTAATTTTTCAAAATATTCATAGTCGAATGTGATGCATCTAGATAAGGAATTGGAGAAGTATTGACACAAGAAGGGAGACCATTGGATTTTGAAAGTAAAAGACTAAAGGGGAATACTTGGTGAAATACAGATATGAAAAAGAATATTGAGAGATGATATTTGAAACCCCTAGCTTTGGTTTTGAGTGGTATGGATGGAAACATTGGGGGGGGAGAACCCCCTCCATAGAATAAGGTTTTGGCCTTACATGCTATGGTAGTAGCCTCAATCAAGAATTTGAAGCCTCGGACATCTCAATTTGTGAAGAAACTAGATGAAATCCCTAAGTTTATGCTTCCCCCTTCTTCTACCGGGAAGAAGGGGTTGGATATCGTTGATCATGGCATGATTGGATAGTTCACTAGTGTATGACCTTCCCTAAAGACTGTGGAATTATGGATGGAAAAAAATTGGAATCCCCTTATCAAAGACTCCCTAAATCAGTTCTTTTGTGGAAGAGGGTATTATGCCTTCCTCTTTGAGCTTAAGGAAGACTGAGATCTGATATTTGGAAGTGTTTTGTATTTCTTGGGGACAAGAGGTATGTATCTGAATAAATGGTATACTAAATTCATCCCTGGAAATTATGTTCCCTCTGCAGTTATAATGTGGGTTTGGCTTCCACACCTTCCTCTTCATTTTTGGAGCGACGATGCCCTTTGTTTTATTAGTCATTCCATTGGAAGATATATAGATCAAGATGAACCACATGAGAACCTATTTCATTGCACTAGGATGTGGATTGAAGTATATTTGTAGAAGGGGATTCTACAAGTAGTACTTATCTCCTTGGAAAACTGGAAACATGTGCAACAAATTAACTATGAAAAACTCCCTTTCAAGTGAAACTGTTACCATGAGTACGGGAATTTCATGAAAAAATGTAAGAAGATGGAAACAAACAAATCCTTTGGTTCAAGAAAGGAAGATCAATGGTAGGTGGTGTCAAAGAATTTTGGTCCTAGTGGTAGTGATAATTCACCCTCTTCTGGTCCCAGGTATTCCTCTACTAATCCCTCTCATGGTGGGGTAAATCCTTCGTCTAAAAACCCAAGATCCCTTGACATGCAAAAGAAATATCGAAAAACAATAGCTTTGAAATATTGTCAAATACAATGGATAATAGTGATGATTATATCCCTGAATTAAGTGGTGATGGTTTCACCCCTAGGGAGACTCCTTTGGTCCATCCTTCTTCTAGGTTTCCTTTGGTCGGGGTTGAAATTCCTTCAAATCTGTGAGAAGAGAAGAGGCTTATATTCAATGTTCCAGTGAATGAAACCATAACTATTTCAAATTTGGGGTTAGAAGAAATATAACACTTCAAATATGTGGAAGTGACCTTCCCAGAGATAAAAATCAAGGATCCATAGTTTCAGGTCCCTAGGGAAGAAGAATAGGATGAAAGAAATTTGGGAGAAATTTTTCCAAAAATTTTGGGGTGTAAAGTAACCAAAATAGTTCAAGAAGGACGAGCTAATACGGATATCATGATTGGGTCACAATAAATTTTAGTTAAAATTATAGGTATCTCTAAGCCTCCAAAAGGAATGGGAGGTAATGTTGCGCCCAAGGGGGGTCTCTATAAAATCTAGTTAAATAATGGATTTGGTCTCCTAGAATTGCAAGGGTTTAGGAAACGACCCAAAATTTGTTTCTATAAAAGACTTAATTAAAAATGAAAAGGCATAAATACTCTTGCTTCAAGAGACCAAAATGAAAGCGGAAGAAGTATCCAAATTAGGGAAAACTTTATGTAAATCATGTGAATTCATAGCTAAAGACTCAAGGGGGGCCTCTGGTTGTCTTTGCACCCTCTAGGATACTAAAGAGGTGAGTGTATATTTCAAACCCATCATTGGATACTAACCAAATTCAGATATTTGCAAAATAATAAGAAATGTGTGGTCATCAACATGTATATGCCAGTTAGTCTAGCGGAGAAATATATTTGTTGTATATTTTTATTAATTTTAAAGGACTTTGAATTTTTAATGGATTATGTTGTAGCTAGAGACTTTAATGTCGTCTAGAATAGTGTAGAAAAGATAGGTGGTACCTTCGGTCAGGACCCCTGTAGAGAAAAAATGGAAGAATTAATCGAATATTTGGATTTGTTAGATGACAAGCCCCAAAGAGGTAATTTCACTTGGTATAATATATAATCTAGGCCTAGGCATTGTTATAGCACAAATTTCCACCCTAGATTTGGATTTTGAGATGGCCTAGTCCATTCCTTAGCTTGAAAATCCCAATCCCACTCTCCTTCATCAAAACCATCATAAAAAATAGTATATTTGTCAATGTATGATATTCATCCATGTGCAACTCATGTAATTACAATATTTTCTAGTGTGAAAATCATGCACATCCCCAATTTTGTGAAAAATAAAAATATTATGTACTTTTGGGTGGGGTTTACAGGTTTTCCCAATCCTAAACCTCCAATTGCTCGTACACAACATAATGTAACCATATCAACCTATTTATGATGGTATATAAGCACCTATGGGGGTGTGGATGAGGAGACAACCTTGGTGTAAGAACATGATGTCAGTTTGCAAGCTTCCTTATTCCTTGAATCTCTGAGTAGTATCCCTTGATCTGGAAAATTACTTCCCAATATATCTTCCTCTCTCCTATATGATTGTTGGGTGTGTTCCTATCCCTTCTAGATCATGTGAGGAAGTACTCCATTTCTGATTTGATGCTTGAGTAGTTCAGTGGAGAAATTTAGGGGGTTGGTTTCAAGGATATGCCATCAGTTATAATTAGGTTGTAACTCACCTATTAATGTTGATTAATAAAAGAGTTATATTTCCCTCCAATCTATGTGCAATTATGTTTAACTAATTCTTATATGTTGAGTTTGCTTTACATATCTAGATTTATATATTGCAATTATAATTTAATTTGATAACTACCTTGTTATAGTATCTACTTAGTTTCTTTTGTGGGATGGTATAGACAAAGTCCTAGAGCAAGTCAAAGGTTGAGAGGGAGGATCTACATCAAACGTTTGGATACAACGTACGAGATCTTTGTTTCTCTCTTCTAAGTAATCATTTCTTTAGTGATTTGTATATAGGAGGGTAGGTTGAACAATCATTTAGATATGGTTATAATTTTTTGTGACATAGAACCAAGGTCATAGGGTATATCCTCTACCCTCTACATCCACAAAGGCTACTCCTTCTCCTTCTCCCTCTTCTAGTGAAATTATAACTACTAGTAACCAAAAGTATAAAAGGAATATGAAGAGGAATACTAAGAAGAAGTTGTCACCAACCTATGAAATTCATGTTGGAGACTTGCAATCAGCCTCTGCAAGTCATGTTGGGAGCAAGAAACTAGCCACTGCAAGTCATGTTGGGAGCGAAAGTCCAGACACTGATAGTCTTACTGGCATTAGTCTGCCAACCTCTGTCAGTCATGTTGGAGATCAGTTTTTGGCCTCTACAATTCATGTTGGGGAGACAAGTCTAGTCACTGTGAGTCATACTATAATTGAGTCTATAACCTCTACAATTCATGTTGAAAACAAGAAACCAGTCACTGTAAGTCATGTTTGGGGCACGAGTCTAATCATTGCTAGTCATACTAGACAAACATCACCAACCTCTACAAGTAAAGTTGGATATCATCACCTAGACACTACAAGTCATGTTGGGGGTAACCCACCGACCATTTCAATTTATGTTGGGGGAAACCCACCAGCCACTGCAAGTCATGTTGTGAGAATTGATATTGTTGAGAAACCTAGATGTATAGGACATAATCCCAAGTTCCCTTGTAATATTTGTAAGGAATATCACCTTACTCATTTGTACCCTTCTATTGTTGCGGTACAAAGAGTGTGGTCTGTGTCTAAAGTCCCTTCTAGTTATGAGTCATATTCAATTTCCCAACAACTTATTCAGTCATTGGTTGATGAAGTGGTTGTGTCGATGCAATCTTCAACTTACACCACTCTCATTTTTGGGGGTGATGTGTCTCTTGACCATGTTACCTCGCATCATTTTCAATGAGTGGTTGAGGAAGTGGTCATGTCGATGTAATCTTCGACTGACACCAATCTTGTTTTTGGGTTGATGTGTCTCTTGACCATGTTGTCTCCCATCCTATTCAACGAGTGGTTGAGGAAGTGGTCATTCTGATGAAATATTTAGCTAACACCACTCTCGTTTTGGGGGGTGATGCATTTCTTGACCATGTTGTCCCGCATCCTTTTCAACCAGTGGTTAAGGAAGTGGTCATGTCTATGCAATCTTTGGCTGACACCAGTCTCATTTTGGCGGGTGGTGCATCTCTTGACCATGTTGTCTCACATCTTATTCAACTAGTGATTGAGGAAGTGGTCATGTTGATGCAATCTTCGATCGATCCCACTCTTCTCTTGGAGAGTGGCGAGTCTGCCAAAGTGGTCTCACCAATTCAATATTTGGCCAATCCCACTCTTCTTTCTGGGAGTGATGCATCTTTCAACATTTTCTTTATCATTTCTATTTCATTTCCTTCTGAACAAGGGGGTAATCCACTTTCTTCGAGTTTACTCCCTCCAAGTCCTAGGATGGTTTCCTTTGATTGGAATGATCTTGTTGAGTCTCATCTTGCTTCTTCTTCACCTTTCCAGATAAAGGTTCAAGTTAATTCAACGGGTATTTATCGATGTATTGTAGATGAAGGATCCTTTGCAAGTATTTTATCCTCCTCGTCCTAGAAATATTTGGGCTCTCCCAAGCTTATGTCAACTACTAGTGAGTTGTTGGCTTTTGATAGAAGACCTAGTGAATGTTTGGGGATTCTTCCTTAGTTTCCTATAAAATTAGGTGGAAATATTGTCCTAGTCAATATGTTAGTGGTGCCAAGCCCTTTAGGTTTTAATATGCCTCTTGGTCATGATTGTGTTTTTTTTATGAATGCTATGGTGTCTATGATTTTTCATGTGATGCATTTTCCTCACAATAGAAGGATAGTAACTATTGATCATATTTCATCTAATAATCACCATCTTAGTTAGGATTTAGCTCAATTTTCCCCTTTGTATGTTCCTATTGTTCAAGTATACTCTACCCCACCATGGGTGAATTATGTGGAATTATATCCTTGGTGTTCAATTGCTTCTGAGAAAAGATATTTACAGCCATTTTTTCCTTCTTGAGATAAGGTATCAATAATTGATTAGGTGTTTTATCCAGCAGGGGAACGCAAGACTTTTCTTTACCCTTTTGTCCAGAGTGATCCAACGTTTCCTCTTGAGTTTGATCTTATAATTTATAAGACCTTGAGCTCTAGTATTTGTGTATTGTCGAGCCCTGATTTCATGGATGTTGAATTTTCTTCAGATGAGGCTTACCTTGAAGCTAAGATTATGGATCTTAGACCTCTTCCTAAACTAGAATCTTTATCGATTGGTTAGCAAAGAATCCCTTGGCCCAAGCCTGGAAATGGGCTCTACCTGGAGCACTATTATGCATACATCGCAAGTTTGTGCATTTATTTGTACATATTGTAATTTTAGGGTTTCTTGTTTTCAAGCCTCGTATCCCATAGCACTTTTTTTCATCAGAGGTTTCTATATTAGATTTATTAACTTCTAGGTGAGTATTTTTGGACTTATATACAAGACTTTGAAGACATTGTTTTTGGTACCTTTTCTTCCATGTCGATTTGTTCTAATAGGTAATGATCTCAAAACTAGCATATAGGTTAGATTTTCCCCTTCATGATTTTTTGCATTATCCATTTCTTGTTTCATTTCACCCTAGGATTGGCCCCACTGATTTGCAAAATGAACCTTCTTTGTTGTTTAGAAGTGTTGTAATTCACGTGGTAGAGCCTAATGTTCATGGGTTCCCTATTTAGAACCTTGTTCACAGTTTGGCACCGATGTTGAAACACTTTCATAGGCTCGGTAGCCCTATTTAATCCTGCCATGAATTTGCATTGAAGCTCCATATCTTCTTCTCAATATTTTTTGGACAATACTAATGGGGCTCCCTCATTTATATGTTACTACATTTATTATTGTTTTTCAGATTCTTTGGCAGGTATTATGTTCCTTACTAACATATAGGGTAGGTTTCATTCCACCTACATTATGCAGTTAACCATATTGATCACATATTTTCCATAGAGTCAACCCCATTTGTTGTGACATTGTACCTTCCAACTGCTATAAAGTTGTCGCTTACGAATGGTAGAGCTTATCGTTCGTGGGTTCCCTAGTTAGAATTGTGTTCATAGTTTGGCATCCATGATGAAGTATGTTCATAGGCTTGAGAGCCCTGTTTAGTCCCGTTGTGACTTTACGTTGAAGCCTCATTACTTCTTCTCAACATTTTTCTAGATTATACCCGCGAGGCTCCCAACTTTTGTGTTGAGTTGTAATTGCATTACATATTGACCGCTCATGATTCTAGGCCTAATGTCGGCTTCATCTTGATGTTGTTGAAACATTTTCTTATGCATTCCTACCAATTTCTATCCTTGCACTTTATGCCTTTGCGACTCGATACCTTTTACCCCTAGAGGAGACATTCCCCTAAGTGTTTGTATCTTGCACATGCTTCCTTTCATTGAGAATAGGTATGTTCCTTGCTCTCCAGAACTAGTTTGTTTTCTTGCGACACTCATTTCCTCCATTGTATTATAGCATTCTTTTATTCTTTTTCAGGATTTATAATATGAAAAATAAAAACAAAATAAAAAAAATAAAAACAAAACAAAAAAAGAGGGGGGAAAGCATCTATCTCTTTGTTTGGCAGGAATCATATGTCCCTTGAAAAAATAACAATATTTGAGTCAGTGTCTCAATATTTTTGGGTTTAGTATGGCCATAGGACACTATACCCATTACATAGAGTTGGTACTCCTCTGACTAGTTACTCTTCGAGTTACTATGGAGAGTTTGTTGATGCCTCCTACATAACAAACTTATGTCAATTCCTAAATTCCATGATGCCTTAGTCACATAATGTGTCATGATTTTGTTCAAGGGAAGTCTCATCTTGAGTCGATCATTTTGTAGAAATCCTTGACTTTCCAAGTCAGCCTTCCCATGTCAGTCAAGTACTTATTAGTTTCAAAAGTATCTTTGTATCTCACTTGTGCTAGTATAGAAGGTCCTCATTTATTTCTTGTTGGTGGGTCTTCTCTTATCGACTACGACTCATTGATATGAGAGTATGACCAAGAGTTGCACCCCAGGCTTATTTACATAATTGATAGGTGACCTTGCGCTCAATAGATGACAAACCATCATTGGTCATTGAATGAGAGGTTTCACTTTTGTTCGACATCAACAACCATTATCACGCATAGGGATTCGTGTGGTACCTTGGTTTCCATTTGACTCCAAAGGTGGGTTCCTCATCTTTTTTAGTAGTATTCATTAATATCTACTATTCAAAGAGTCTCTTTCATTTTTTATTCCATTTGGTACATGACGCATTCGTACCTCGGTTTGGTCCTTTCAATCCTTTTGTCCAAATTCTTCCAAATATTTGGCCATCTGCTACTCCTCATGTTGGATGATGGGGGATCCCTTAATTCCCTCCTTCAATCAGATCTCTTCCTATAGAATTCAACACATCTTGATATGGGATACAGATCTTGAGTCATTTTTAGTACCTTGGGCATTGTAGTCATTAGTGGCAGGTTCCCTTGCTATTGATAGTGGGAATACATCAATGTCCCCTGATCAGTATATTTTATAAAGTGTTCGACATCAGATCCTCTATTCACACTTGTTATATTGTACTAGGTACCTTGACACCCATTATCATCTTTGGTGGGTTGTATCACTTTTGATAACGGTATACATCAATGGTCGGTAATCAAACGGTGTCTCACTATGTTCAAATTCAACACATTTATTCGCATAGTGTATACTTGTACCACAATGGGTTGTTTTGAAGACCTCGGGTGAAGTACGAGCATCACATATTTTGTCCTCCTACCGAACCTGTATTGATTTTACCACCCTCGGTGACATCAATACTTTCATAGGATCAATTTTTTCACTTCATTGGCTCCAGATATCCTATGACTTTATTTTGAGACATAGCTCCATTGTTTATCCATTCGTGGCTATGATCTACATTTTCATGGATCCACTGTGTATTTCTCTCATGACCATGATTACTACTTTCATATATCACATGGATCCAATGTGTACATTTTCCAAGGCCATGGACATCAATTATCCTTTTATACTCCATGGATCCGCAGTGTACTTGATTTGGCAGCCATGCTTCTATCACTCATGAGAATGGGTATGCCTAACTCAAGAAACAAATATTATTACTTGATTTCAGTTGTAGGTTCTATTATTGGATTATTTATATGGGTACTTTCATTTGAACTTACTTTAGTGCGTCCTCATGTCTCATAGTTATAATGTATTTCTTCCATTAGTTTCTCTTTTGACCTCACACATTAGGGGGAATCTATCATATCACAAATTCCCACCCCAGATTACATTTGTGACATGGCCTAGTCCATTCCTCATCTTGTAAACCCTAATCCTACTCTCCTTCATCAAAATCATCTTAAAAAATAGTATCTTTGTTAATATACGCTATTCATCCATGTGAAACTTGTGTACATACACTATTTTCTAGTGTGTAAATCGCGTACATCCCCAATGTTTTGAAAAATTAAAATATTTCATACTTTTGAGCAGGGTTTACAGGTTTTCCCAATCCTAAACCCCCAATTTCCCGTACACAACGGAATGTAACCATATAAACCTATTTATGATGCCATATAAGCACTTATGGGGGTGTGGATGAGGAGACAACATTGGTGCAAGAGCATGATGTCAGTTTGAAATCTTCCTTATTCCCTTAATCTCTGAGTAATATCCCTTGATCTAGAAATTTACTTCCCAATATATCTTCCTCTCTCCTATATGATTTTTGGGTGTGTTCCTATCCCTTCTAGATCATGTGACGAAGTACTCCATTGTTGAATTGATGCTTGAAGATTTCAGTGGAGGAATTCAGGGGGTTGGTTTCAAGGAAGTGCCATTAGTTAGAATCAGGTCGTAACTCACATATTCAAGCTAATTAATAAAAGAGTTATCTTTCCCTCCAATCTATGTGAAATTATGTTTAACTAGTTCTTATATGTTGAATTTGTTTTACATATGTAGATTTTCATATTGCAATTATAATTTAATTTGATAAGTACCCTGTTGTAGTATCTACTTGGTTTCTTTTGCAGGATGGTAGAGACAAAGGCTTGGAGAAAGTAAAAGGTTGAGAGAGAGGATCGTCATCAAATTTTTGGATACAAGGTACAAGATCTTTATTTCTCTCTTCTAAGTAATCATTTATTTATTGATTTGTATATTGGAGGGAAGGTTCGGTATTTTAGATATGGTTATGATCTATTGTGACATAGACCCAAGGTAATAGGGTATAAAATCACATAAAAATCATATCACTACTCGATTAGATCAGCTCCTTGTTCACAGTAATTTACTCTCCCAATACTCTGTCCTCAACTCCTTCATTCTCCCTTCTATTATTTCAAATCATAAATCAATTTCCCTCCATCTTCAGAAAACTCTAGTCTATGGCCCCTTTACTTTTCATTTTAACCCATTATGGATAAATTATCATGAAGTGGATGTGCCAATGGAAGAGGTGTGGAAAAATTGGATTCATGGTACCCTCATTTTCATTTGGGAGAAAAATATCAATATGGTTAAGAAATCCCTGAAAAAATGGGAAAAAACCTCTTTCAATCTTCTAGCCAAAGAAAAGGAGGAAATCATGTGTAATCTAGAAATATTTCAAAAATAGTTGGAGGATAAGGAAGTTATAGTCAGTTTGCAAAAAGAAGAAATATAAATCCAAACCCAATTGTGCAATTTATGGTTAAAAGCGGGTGATAGGAACACATATCTTTTTCACAATTAGACCAAGGCCAAGATTTCTAGAAATATTGTATCAAGCATCACTTTAGAATATGGATCAAAGGTGATAGATTTTGAAGATATCAATGCGGGAGCCAGTTCTCACTTTGTTTCCCTTTATTCTCAATGAGAAGAGGTAGTTCCTATCAACATGGAAACAATGTTGGATTGTGTTCCAAGCATTGTTTCAAATGAATAAAATCTAGAACTTAATCAACCCATCTCTGAATCTGAAATATTTATTGTTATTTATATCTTGGGACCAAAAAAAACCCTAGGTATGGATAGATTCTCAATATCTTTTTACATTCATTATTGGGAACTGATTAAACATGATCTAAAAAGGATTTTATAATACTCTCATCAATCCTTCAGATTAGGGGGAAACACCAACTCTTCATGTTAGCTTTACTTCCAAAGAAAGTCAATCCAATTTTTTTCTCTAGATTTCATCCCATATTATTGTGTAACTCTTCTTATAAAAAATATCGAAAATTATAGCCTCTCATCTAAATAGAATTCTACCCAAAATTATATCACCCAATCAAGGAGGATTTACGCATGATAAAAAAATAATGGATAGTATAGTGCTAGTTCAGGAGGCTCTCCATTCTAGAGTCAAGGTAAAGGTATGGTTATTAAATTGGATGTTTCTAATGTTTTTTACAATGTTAGACATGTCTTTATTTTTCAAGTCTTAGAGTTACTTGGATTTAGTTAAAATTTATAAAGTGGGTGGCTTCTTGCATCAATGGCCCTTAGATTTCTCCTCTTCTAAATGGGAACCCAAATAAATTATTTCAAATCAGTATAGCTTTACACCAAGGGTTCCCTCTTTCTCCCCTTCTCTTCATGATTACTATGGCAGACACTCTGAGTAGGAAATTAGAGCATGAAAGAATTGTTGGGAATTTGTGAGGCCTTCAAATAATTTGAGGTGCTAAAAGTATGAACCATTCACAATTTTCAAATGACACTATTTTTCTCGGAGGAGCATTTGTTATCATTGATTCTAGATTCAAGTAGGTTATGGACTCCTTTATTGATGCTTACGGTGGAGCTGTCAATAACAGAAAATTTCAAATCATGGATGAGAATTCAAATCCCCGAGTAATACAAGTTCTATCGATAATTTTCCAGTTTCGTCTAGATGAAAAATGTTCTTCCTTTCACTATCTTTGTATACCCATTTCTTCGAAGAAAAATTCATCTCAAGAATGGTGGCACATCATTTGAAAAAATAAATATGAAATTTATTCAATGGGGAACCCGGTGGTTAAATCCTTCTAGAAGGGACACTCTCATCGAAGAAACTTTTATAGCTCTACCTATATACCAATGCTTTGCTCTATTGGCTCCTCATGGCATAATAAATTAGATATCTATGAGGGTAAGAAAATTCCTATGGCAAGGAGGAAAGTCCAATGAAAAAACGTTTCATCCTATAAATTGGAACCAAGTCAAATGCTCCATAGAAAGCGGGGGTTTAGGAATTTGAGATCTAGAGATTATGAATATATCCATGGGTAAAATTTGTTTATGGAGGCTAATCATAGGGAAAACTAATTGGTGGAAGCATGTAATTTGGAAAAAATATTTTACAGGAACAAGGCAGAGATGCTTAGAGATTCCACCTAAAACTATCAAGGGCTCTCCAATCTTAAATCTTCTTATTGCAACCATCCTTTCCATATGTGAGAAGCTAACATGGATCCTTAGGAATGGCAGGAATATTAATTAATGTGAGGATAACATCCCAATAAATGCATGTCTTTCCTCTCAGGATAAATTGGCACCTTTGTGAGTTTGGATGGATGAGAAAAGTTTTGGTTCGCTTTTTGACATTTCCTATTGGAATGTGAATTCCAGTATCTAGGTCAGATGGAAATCCTTCTCTCCTCCTACTCCTTTGATCCCTTCATTTCAGTCTCTTATGCATTCCTTCCATGGGTGCTCTCCTTATCACATGAATAGAATTAACACTAAGGGGTGGGGAGACTCAAACTTCACTGTCATAATAGGCTATTTCTTCCTACTGGAGGAATACAATTATTTTCTCTACTCCGGTATGTGGAAGAATATCTAGAATAGTGATGAATTGACAAAATTAAACATTTTCTATTGGTTTCTTTCCCAACAGAAAATTCTTACTTCTGAGAACCTTACGAAACATGGAATATTTGGCCCGTCATGGTGTGTTCTTTGTATTAGTGATGAGGAATCAATACAACATATCTTTGTTGAGTGTATCTATGTGAAAGAATATTGGTCACATGATCTTGAAGGTTTTATTCTCAAAATATTGTGACCAGAGTGGTGTGAATACTTTTTTTCTTAGTAGAGGCAAAGGTATAAAGGGGACTTTAAGAAACAAGAGGGACTAAAGTGAGTATGGGAAGTCTTTCCAAAATATATGTGTTGGAGAATTTGATTGGATCATAACAAAAACATCTTCAATGATGAGGAGCTATATCCAAAACAAATTGTGGTTAGAGTAATCCCCTTACTATCGAAATACATGCATTATCGACTCAAATGGCAGGACCAAATCCTTGAATATTGTGAGAAATATTGTATGAACAAATTTGAGATTGGATATGTTCTATATCCATCCACAAGGAAGGTAGTTTTTTTTACCTATGTGGGAAATCAAGAAATATGACAAGAATTTAGAGAATGGTTATCTCAACATCAATCCTATATCCTCTTCTTTGATGGATATTCCTGAATAATTCAGGGGTGGCGGGTGCAGGGGGGATTCTTCATGATCATAGAGGAATTCAAACTGATTCTTACACTTGGGGATTGGAGAACGTCACAAACAACATTGTCAAGGATTATACCTCATGGAAAGGAATCATGATTGTGCGAGATATGAGAATTAATAAAATAGCAATCCTTGGTGACTCCATGATGGTGGGTTAAGCTCTCATCAAAATATCCACCTCATGAAACAATGTCTTCCAAAGCATCACATCCTGCTCTATTACTCTCCTTTATATATCGAAGTAGCCAACTTCCATCACATTAAGTGTGTGTTTAATACGAGTGCTAATTATTGGGCCAAACTCGGATCAAGACTAAACAAGGGAAATTTTATTTTTAATGGGTTTGAGGGGGTTCTCCCCATTCCTTAATTCATTTGTTATGGAATTAATGGATGAATACAAGTGGAATATCGACAGGTTGGGAGTTCATATTTTCAAATCACTCGCACATATGGTCGACAGGGGATTTGATGGGAAAAATCATGGGAAAATGTGTGAACGAGGCTTCATTTATGGGAGGATCATGGCAAGGAACTTTGGTTTTTCTTCTGGAAGTATGGCACAGAGGTTATCTATTGGTGTTTGGAGGTAAATCAAGTTGTTTGCAACCAATCACTTTCGGTGTTGGGTGTTCTTGAGTATTGAACCTATCTCAATGTTGGATTAAGTTGGGAATTCGACTAGGTCCCCCCTAGTCCTTAGGTTCATTTCCTTTGCTTTCAATTGTGAAAGAGTCCATGATTTAATCATTTTATCCAAAGGTTCTCTCCTTATCTCTTCCTTTTCTAAATTTGGTTTCAGAACTTGGAATGGATTTGTTTCGTTTGGGAACCATGGCTATCACTTTTTTTGTATAGAGATGGATCTCAATTGGAGTGAGATTAAAAGAATTATGAGACATCATGAAGATATTTCTCAAGTAAATTGCTCGACACTTCATCATATCTCAGCTAAATTGGTGGATATGGAGCAAAAAATTGCATTCATTTTGAATCTAATTTAGGTCCAAGCCTAGTGAATCGATGATGTTGAAACAAACTGTCATTATTTTAGGTCCTTGGTTCTTACTCATCATTCCTAGTCGACTTCAACCCAGGCTTCAACAGTGTCTAGCCTTGGAGAAAACTCAGATGGAGAAATTGGGGGTCATGATTTAGCACCCACAGATGTTGAAGAATACGCATCATCACCTGTTACAGAGAAATAGGTTCAAGATAATGAATTTGAGCACCATCAAATGTTCTTTAAAGAAGTGTTTTTGTTGGGTCAATATGTTAAAGAAGTATGTTGTCAATTTGTCTAGAAATGTTATAGGGAGATGTCTGATGTTGGTATTTTGTTAGTAGAAAAAATATCTATAGGTTTGGTGCCTAATTGTTTACTTAATTTTGATTCTACTATTTTTTGCGGCACAATCCATTTAGACTAATACAATTCAGTTTCAGATAAATAAAAAATAAAAATAAAAATCTACATATGAAAAAGAAATGGAAACAATTTTACATGCAATAAAAAATGGCAACAATATCTCATTGGGAGGAATTTTAAATTCAAGACAGACCATGATAGACTAAAGTACTTTTTGGAGAAAATATTTTCATCAGAAGAGAAACAAAAATGGGTAGAAAAAATGCAAGGGTTTGAATTTGAAATAATATTCAAAAAGGGGAAGGAAAATGTGGTCACAAATGCCATTTCGAGAATAGAAGAAGCTTCAAGTTTATGTTCCATTAAATCTTCCATTCCATTATGGTTAGAAGAATCCCTCCATGAACAAAAAAATGAAAATAGTATGAGACATAAAATACAATATATTAAAGAAGGGATGAACTCTATGGAACATTGGAAATGGAAGAGAGATATTCTTTGGTACAAGAGTAGAAAATTCTATGCCCTAAATCAAAGTTGAAGCAACAAATATTAAGAGAGTCTCATGAATCTCCGATGGCGGGACATTTAGGGTTCCTTAAAACATATCAAAATATCAAAAAATATTTTTGTGGGGGAGGAATGAAGAAAGATGTTCAAAAAATTGTAAGAGAATGTCAGGTTTTCCAAAGAAATAAAGGAGAAACAATCCAATCTCCAGGTTTACTTCATCCTTTACACATACCTAATAAAATATGGGAATATATATCAATGGATTTCATCACAGGTTTACCAAAATTAGAAGGCAAGGCTGCCATTTTTGTGTTTGTGGATAGACTCACAAAATATGCACATTTTTTTTGGAATTCAAAGTACATATACATCAACTCAAGTGAAATAAGTGTTCATGAATGAAATTTATATACTTCATGGAATTCCTAAAGTAATATTAAGTGACAAAGATCCAAAATTCACAGGAAATTTTTGGAAATATGAGTGGAAGATGAGTGGAACAACACTAGCTATGAGCTTAACATATCATCCACAAACATATGGTCAAATGGAAATAGTTAAAAAATGTTTAGAGGGTTATTTATGTTGTTATTTTTCATACAAGCAATTTCAATGGGTGAAGTGGCTTCCTCTAGTAGAATGATGGTATAATACCACCTATCACACATCTACTAAGATGACCCCATTTGAATCCCTTTATGGATATCCATGTAACATCCTCGGCCATCACTCCCACTGTTGGGCAATGCTACTATGCAAAACATTCTCATATATATATATATATATATATATATATATATATATATATATATATA
>ML782042.1:296119-315105 GCA_009831015.1 Picea engelmannii
ACATATTTAACATGGATTTATTGTTTTCATACAGACTTAAACAGAATTAACATCAATTCAAACTTGCAACGGAATACATGATAACATTTCAAGACACAGACATGCATCACATATAAATTAAGCACATAATTAATATTTATCTTTTAAACCGGTGTAATACCACCAATTGTGTGCATACTTTCCACGAACCTCTCAGCCTTAGACTGCACTTCTCATCACTCTCAGCAGTAGGTCACCCCCGAGCTGGGACTAAGCTCCATCGGGCAAGGGAATCCTATGCTAGCCAAGGTCAATATGAAGACACACAGTTTATGAGGAAGGATTCTCTCCTAGGAGCCACTTATGCTCACTGCTCACAGACTCTCATTCCCCACATGCCTGTCCCACCCCAGAAGTATACGCCTTCACTGTCACCAAGAAATTCCTTTAGTTGTTAAACCTCTCTTTCCTTGGGCTTCAACAATAGGTTGGACCGGAATTCTCCAGGCTTCAGCAACAGACCGGACCATAATTCTCTGAACTCTGTGGCAGCTACAGTACCCCCTCCAAGAGTTTTCACTTCCTCTACGCACTCTCTCACCTGTAGAGAGTCTCTCACAGGACTGACAACCTACCTCTTCAACCACAACCACCTCCCTCACCTAGAGAGAGTGTTGCACACAGGTCTGACAACCTGCTTCTTCAGCTTTGTTCCAACACAAGGAGGACCACAGTATGTCTCAGCAAGGAATGGATGATAGTAGCTAATCACACTCAACCAAGGGACTGCGTGGCCACAACAGCCCATAGTTAAAACACACGCGGCATAGACAATTGTGGTATTCTCAAGTTTCACAGAAGACAACGACCCAGACAGTTAAGCATGAACTCGGATTTGCAGAATGGATAAACCAGGTTCACAGGACACACAGAAGAAACTTCTCCATCCATGGGTTTTCCACTGGTTTTCAGATGTGTGACAAGGAAATTATGCAGAGGTCGATGATGGAGGCCAAACATAGATACCAGATAGAATTCACGGGAATACACTAGTCGATCATAGAGGTCTCACGATTTTGGGTTTCAGAGCTGCGTGAGGTATGCAGCGATCAGACCCAAAGGTAACACAGTTCAGAATGCGAATGACGGAATGGAGGACAAACCCCCATCATAGTTATATTCTTGGATTAAATTGCATGTGCCTGGGCTGACACATGTTGCCCATGAAGCTCCATGCACTCCATCAAGTATGCGTTCCCTTTTTCCAGGAACTTAGGATAAAAATTATGCCTTTCACACCACTTTGAAATAATAATAAATTATTATTCCCAAGTACTTAAGCCCTCAAGCTTAGCCCCTCTTCCAACCTTTCAACCTCCTCTCCCTTACCTAGCCTTGTGGAAGCTTAGTCCCCCATCACTCTTTCTTCATGGTCAGTCGGCATGCAACGATGTTCATATATTATATTAATGATGTACATAATTACATATACAAAATCAGGCTCATGGCCTTTAACACTTAGTCTCTCTGGCCTAATAAACACATAAGCCCACCAACTTATCAATACTCATCTCACTAGCCTACAAAACATGATTTACAATTCATAACATGATTACAATTCATAATATAACTGGGGCACTACCGGGGGATATTAAAATCCCCTCCCCTTATTTTTTCACTCCCCTCAGTGCAAATTTTACACAGTATCAGCAAGATTTTCAAACTTTTCAAAAATATGTGGGTATTCTTCCCACATAGCATCCTCATGCTCCCATGTCCCATCCTCAGGACTGTACCAGGTCCACTGGAACTTTACAAGCCCTATGGCTCGATTCTGGAGTTGTTTTCTTTTCCGGTCCAATATGCGCACATGATGCACTTGCAAGATGCCTTCTTGCTCCACCTGAATCACATTCCAATCGATTACATGATTAGCATCAGGTATATATTTCTTAATAAATGAAATATGAAATACATTATGTACAGTCATGGATGCAGGTAACGCAAGAATATATGCAACTAGCCCAATCCTTTCTAGGATTTCAAATGGCCCACAAAATCTGGCTGCCAACTTGGAGCAGCTTCCCATCTTCAGGGAACTTTTGTTAGCTTTCACTTTCAGGAAAAGATGGTCACCCACTTTAAAATCTCTATGGGTTATGTTCTTATCAACATAAGCTTTTTTCCTATCTTGGACAAATTTCAAATTATGCTTAATTTTTAGCATTTGTTCTTCCATTTCCTTGAGCAACTTTGGCCCAACCACTGCTCTACCAGCTAGATTATCCCAGATTACTGGAGTATTGCACCTTCTTCCATAAATTGCTTCAAATTGGCTCATCTTCAACAATGCTTGATACCCATTATTGTAGGCAAATTCTACCAAGTGTAGGTAGTCTTCCCATTTTGATGGTTTGTCCATCACATACATCCTCAATATGTCTTCTATTACTTGATTCACCCGCTCTATCTTCACATCTGACTCAGGATGATAGGTTGTATTGAAGTTCAGATTCGTTCTGAACCCCTTGAATAACCCCTTCCAGAAATTTGAGGTAAATTTTGGGTCTCTGTCAGACACAATTGTCTTGGGAATTCTATGCAATCGTGCCACTTCCTTCATAAATATGTCGGCAACATCCGCTGCCTTGTGAGTAGTCTTTAATGGAATTAAATTGGAATATTTCATAAGCTTTTCCACCACCACCATGATTGAATCATGTCGCTTGCCAGTTCTGGGAAATCCTATCATGAAATCCATTGTCACTACCTCCCACTTCCACTCAGGAATGGGTAAAGGCTGCAGCAACCCTGTTGGGTGCTTGTGATCATCTTTAACCTTCTGACACTCCATACATATAGCGATGTATTCAACAAACTCCTTCTTCATACTTGGCCAAAAGTAATGTCTCTTGACCGCTTCCATAATTTTTTGATATCCAGGGTGCCCAGCGTAAGTCACATTATGAATTTCATTCAAAATCATAAGTTTCAAATCCTAGACATTAGCTACATAAATTCTATTCTTGTACATAATTATTCCATTAGCCCCTAATTTATAATTCTCCACTTTCTGTGGCATCTTACCTTGCTATAGATTTTCTAACAAATCCCTGTACTGCAAATATGTATTTGCAACCTCCAAAATTTTGCTTTTAATATTAGTTCAGTACATGCTAATGGTTGTAGCATGTAATTCATGTACTATCCTATTGAGTGCATCAACCACTTTATTCTCCTTCCTTTTGATATGCTTGATATCAAAATCATACTCACAGAGAAACTCCATCCACCTACTTTTTCTAGCGTTCAAGGTTGGTTGATCAAATAAACACTTTAGACCGTTATGTTTTGTTCTTTTAGTTTGAACCTCCTTCCCATGAGGTAATGTCTCCATTTCTTTAGAGTGTGTACTATGGCTGCCAACTCCAAATCATGAGTGACATAGTTCTTTTTGTTCTCTTTCAAATTTATGGATTCATAATAGATTACAAATCCATTCTGACTAAGGACTCCTCCCAGTCCTTCTTTGCATGCATCTGTGCACACAACAAAGTCTTCATTCATATCTGCAATCCTCGGGATTGGAGAACTGGTTAACAATTTCTTCAATTGTTGGAAGCTTCTCTCACAATATTCTTTCCACTGAAACTTCTTATCCTTCTTTTGTAAGGAAGTGATAGGGTGAGCTATCCTCGAGAACCCTACGATAAACCTTCTGTAATAACCAGCTAGACCCATAAAGTATATGACTTTCGTCATGTTCTTTGGCATTGACCATTCTCTGATGGCCTCAATCTTCTCAGGATCTACAACTATCCCATCCTTCGAAATAATATGCCCCAAGTAATGGATCTTCTCCTAATAAAATGAGCACTTTCTCAACTCGGCCTACAGTTGGTGCTCTCTTGGCACCTGCAACACCATCCTCAAATTTTGTTCATTCTCTTCCTCTGACTTGGAATACACTGGAATGTCATCCAGGAATACTATGACAAACTTGTCTATATAGTCCATGAATACACCATTCATTAGGCACATAAAAACAACAGGTGCGTTTAACAGCCCAAACGACACCACTGTGAACTCGTAATGACAATACCTTGTTCTAAAGGTTTTCTTGTTGATGTCTTCATCCTTTATCCTTACCTATTGATATCCCAACCTGAGGTCTATCTTCTAAAATATCTTTGCATCCTTCAACTGATTGAAGAGGTCATCAATCCTCGCCAAAGGATATTTGTTCTTTACAATTACTTTGTTCAATTGTCTGAAATCAATACATAATCTCAACATCCCATCCTTCTTCTTCATGAACAGGACCAGGGCACCCCAAGGTGACACACTTGGGCATATATACCCCTTCTTCAAAATCTCTTCAAGCTGCAATTGTAGTTCTTTCAGCTCCGGTGTACTCATTCTGTAAGGAGCTTTTCACACTGGATCTACTCCATGCATCAAGTTTATAGAGAAGTCAATATCTCTTTTCGGGGGTAGTCCAGGGACCTCCCGAAATACATTCTCAAACTCCTTTATTATCGCATGATCTCCAATATTTAATACCTCATCCTTGGATGCTTCCTCCACATGGGCTGCAAATAATTGACAGCCTTTTCTATAGAACTTCTTCAGCTACATTACTGAGATTTATCTGACAACAACAGCTCTAGGAATTCCTTGGAATGTTTTCCGATCTCCTTCCTCATCCAGGCAAGAGAATGCCTTGATACAACAGTCCAAGATGGCACAGTGTTGGTCCAACCAGTCCATCCCAATTAGACAGTCATAAGAACCTAAAGGCAGAACATTCAATTCATCCGCTGTGCTCATTCCATTCATGTCCACTGGACAGGACTTAACTAACTCAGTGACTTTCCTCTTGGTTCCTGTAGTAAGCTACACTAACCAAGACTTTTCATGTTTCATCTTGACAATTTAAAACTTTCCACCACTCTAGGATCTATATAACTATGGCTAGCCTCTGAATTAATTAAAATAGTAAAGGCATGGTTGTTGATCATACCTTCCACTTCAATCATGTGCGACTAATATTCAGCTTGCTAGTTGTCTAGGGATACATAGATCCTTGGAATTCTACAACCAATGCCTCCACTGTTTTTTCCTGTTGTACATTGTGGAAAACTCTCACTTTATCATTTATGTGGAGGAAATCTCTGTACCTATGGTTTCCTTTACAACCCCAACATTTCATAGGTGGCGGTCTTGACATTTTCCCACCCACTTCAGCCTTCCTAGGCTCTCTAAAAGATGGTTGTCCCTGAGGATTGTTTCTGAAAAAGGGTGACTTAGTTCCCTTCTTCCTCTGATCCATCTTGAATTTCTTCTTGTCTTCCCAATCCTTCCGGAAAGTAAGCTTCTCTCTTTACTAATCATATAATCATTTCTCCCTCCTTATCATTTATTCCATAGTCTTAGGGTCATCATACTAAATCTTGTCCCCAATGGAGGGTGGAAATCCACTTAGATACCTCTGAATCTTGACAGTCTCATCTTTGATGAATGAAACATACTTCAGCAATTCCAAAAATATTCGCTCGTATTCATTAATGGTCATGCTACCCAGCTGAGTTCAAAGAACTCTTTCATCTTTCTATCATAATATATTTTATTCAAGTATTTCTTCTCGAAATACCTCTTGAATTCTTTCCAAGTGATATCTTTCTCTCTAATGTTTTGTACCTGCACAAGTTGATCCCACCACATGGATGCTTTTACTTTCAATTGATACATTGCAATTCTTCCTTCTGCATGAGAGGAATAATTATGCAGTTGGAAGTATTTCCTCATGCCAAGCAACCATGTTTCAACATCTTCCTACTTCTTGTGTTCTCCATAAAACATAGGAGGATTAATCTTGTTCATTTCTCCCTTCAGTTCATCCACTCCATATCTCCTGTGCTTTCTGGTAGGATATGGGCTTGAAATTATACGTGCCTCCTTATTGGAGTGTTTTGGAGAGTGACAACAATGTCTACTAACACTTCTTGATCTTATTTTCTTCTCAGGGATCCTGTGACTCCCTGTTTTTCTTGAGTCACTCTCCTTATCCAATTTCTTTTCTATCCTTTCTAGGCTCTTCATCAACTTTAAGTTGAATTCTCCCTGTTGTTCCTTAGCTTTCATGAGATTTTTGTTATCTTCTCGATGAATCTGGGCATATTTCTACAATCGTTCAATGATTTTCATCATATGCCCTTCCTTATCTAACTCTTCTCCATGTCCGTTGGATTTCGACCCTTCAACTCCCAAATGAACATCTATTCCTTTTGCTTCATCCTCAGAACTAGAAGCATTATGTGTCTCCTTCGTTTCTTTGCACTCAGTGGCAACTCTATTTAGTTTTGGCACTCGTTAAACTTTTGAAAACACAATGTGCAGACAACCAGAATTCTTTAGTCCATTATTCCTTAACAAATCCCACAACATTCATAAACAAATCTGATTCAAGAAAACGTTCAATTTTCATTCTCTGTGATTCTCATTCAATTAAGAATCCTTGCAGACTTCTTCTTTCAGAGCTCTACTTTGCTACGTTTGTGGGAACTATCCCCTTTCTCTCAGTCCCCAACCCACGTGACCATGGGTCTTGACCAAGCGCTATACCAATAAGCGCGTACTCGGGCCTTTGGCCTCAGAAATTTTCAAAGCGCAATACGAAAATCACTTAGATTTCTGAGTTACCGAACTCGCACAATAGGGTGGATCAATGGTCCACATCTACCCAACATCCAACGACTGACACTCATTGTGGAATCTCAAGCGTTTGAGTTCTGGGACTTCGATACTTTAGAAGATTTCACATCCGCACACCCTGAAACATTAATATATTAACACTCCCACATCACCTTAGGTCACGTTATTTCGTTACATCTCTTAAAGTTTTCCCAATTGTGGGGGTATGCAACGGTGGTTTGGAGTAACCCACCTTTCATCCCGTAATTCTCCTAACGCTGACATGTAACCATTCATTGAAACTATGGTTTGGATTGCGGGACCACCTAGGATAATTAGCTTCCGTGCAACTTGGGTCCCCGCAATGCCTTCTGGCCATTGATCTTTATGTATCGTGATCAACGCCACTATGGGTCCTCTGACCTTTAACTACAATACGTAACCTCGGTTCCCACATAGTACAGTCATCACCAACTGAGGCGATGGCACATGGTACACCTAGAAAGGTCCACGTCACCCTAGGAAACGTCATCCAGCCCCACCACGTTTATCCTTTCACTTTGAAACTTCGGGCTTCATAGCTTCAGACTTTGGGAGTTTCAACTCCTCTATGCTCGCTTTTTCCTAGAGCACTTTCTCCTGAAGTTCAAAATCTACCGACGTGTGTCCTCCTTCACGATCAATGGCTATGAGTGACTTTGGCACTTTGGCCTTCAGGAGTTTCAACTCACAACACTTTCCTCCTCATGAATTACTTCCACCCGAAGTACACAGTCTCTTGACGTGTGTCCTTCACAATGGACGGTTGCGATCTACTTAGGGACTTTAGGAGTTTGTCACACTCCACATTAGAAATAATCCGAAGTACTTTTCCATTACCTTCCTGGACATATATCTAATGGTCAAGATCTTTTCCTATGATCTACAGTGTAGATCTCCTTCGGAATTTTATGTCTCAATGCATTCCACTTCTCCCGACTATCGAATTCCAAAAGGCTTCCAGAATAACCTTCTTGCACTTTCTCTAGATCTGACATAAAGGAATCTCCTTTTTCCCAAACAGATCCTATGACTCCAACACCCCAAGTGTTGAGCGCTCTCTCTCTGTGGTCAAATACCATGTCGGCTGCAGTTTTATTCAACCGCTACTCCTCCTGAGCTTTGTAACACAGCCAAGTAACCCCTTGGCACTCAAGAACACTCTAAGGTTCAAAATTGGTTCCATCTGAACACCATTTCCACTCGAAACCTTGGGTCCAAAGACCACTCATTCGGCCCATCCAGGCTCAACGTTGAAACTATGGCTCTGATACCAATTTGTAACTTCCACGACCATCACTCCCACTGTCAGGCAATGCTACTATGAGGAACATTCTCATATATATATATATATATATATATATATATATATATATATATATATATATGCATTAAATCAAATTAACATATTTAACATGGATTTACTGTTTTCATACAGACTTAAACAAAATTAACAACAATTCAAACTTGCAACGGAATACGTGATAACATTTCAAGACACAGACATGCATCACATATAAAATAAGTATATAATTGCCCCTTGCCTTGGGCTTCAGCAACAGTCCGGACTGGAATTCTCTGAGCTCTGTGGCAACTACAGGACCCCCTCCAGGAGTTCTCACTTCTTCTGTGCACTCTCTCACCTAGAGAGAGTCTCTCACAGGCCTGACAACCTGCCTCTTCAACCACAACCACCTCCCTCACCTAGAGAGAGTGTTGCACACAGGCCTAACAACCTGCTTCTTCAGCTCTGTTCCAGCACAAGGAGGACCATAGTGTGGCTCAACAAGGAACGGATGATGGTAGCCAATCACACTCTTCCAAGGGACTGTGTGGCCACAACAACCCACAGTTAAAACACACATGGCATAGACAATTGTGGTATGCTCAGGTTTCACAGAAGACACTAACCCGGGCTGTTAAGCACAAACTCAGATTTGCAGAATGGATAAACTGGGTTAACAAGACACACAGGAGACATGGCTCTGTCCATGGGTTTGCCACTGGTTTTCAGATGCGTGAAAAGGAAATTATGCATAGGTCAATTATGGAGGCCAAATGCAGAGAAATTCACGGGAATACACCATTTGATCACAGAGGTCTCACGGTTTTGGTTTTCAGAGCTGTGTGAGGTATGCAATGATTAGACCCATAGGTAACATGGCTCATACCATGGACGACAGAATGGAGGATGAACCCCCATCACGGTTCAATTCTTGGATTAAATTACATGTGCCTGGGCCGACACATGTCGCCCATGAAGCTGCATGCACTCCATCAAGTATCAGTTCCCTTTTTCCAGGAACTTAAGATAAAAATTATGCCTTTCACACCACTTTGAAATAATAATAAATTATTTTTCCCAAGTGTTAGCACTAAAAGTCACACTTTGACTACTAAAGTGTAAGCTCAGCACCCATCAGAATGTAAAAGATAATTTTGGTTTTGAATAGGTGGATCAGCAAGATGGAGAAAGAAAGGGAGAGGGAAGCAAATTTCATATCAGTAGGCTACACCAATGGGCAATGGAGTCACAAACATCCTACTCATCGAAGGCACAAAAGTTGCTCAACAAAAAATAATATTATATGTTGATAAGTGGAAGAATGAAGAAGGAAAACATAAGGTAGAATGTTCACTAAACAAATATCCTCTCAATTTAATGAATCAACAAATACTTGAATATAAACAATGATTGATGGGAAAAATATAGTAGATCCTTTGATGCTTAGGGATCCATAAATCATTGGCAGCCTTTGATCCTCAAATATGCAATATATTCAAATAAGAAGAAATATAAACAAAATACTTACAATCTAAAATCACAGCTCTCATGAGTCTCCAATAGCAGTAATGTTTACAATCATAAAATGCCCATAGGCTTACAAATGAACACACACGGGAAAATTGTCTGCTCCTACTCTCTCTAGCTTTTCTTGGCTCATGAACCCCCTTTCTCCAAGAGATCTCTCCTTCCTTAAATAGAAAATAGCATCCAAATAACCTTAGTAGGTTGAATCCCATCTCCTCCATTAGATTCTAATCCTTGGAGATAGGTGGCAACAATCAAAGAGACAAAAATCCAACAAACTGTTAATTTTCAGGAATTTGTTGGAAGTCATTAATATATTGCTTCCACCTCATTGCATGAGGAATTTGATGGATCTAAATCCTAGGTGTAGGTGTCCCTTGACATCTAACTAATCCTTGAGAATCCATTCTAATCCTCCTTGACAGGTGGCAACCTCCCAACAAGGCGAATATCAAAATCGTGACTGCTACAGGAAATTCGGTAGCGTCGTTGTAAAACAGTTGGTAGCGCCACTTCTATGTTTTAATATCCCTCAAAAAATAACACATTTTGAAAAAATGAGAGAGTTCTTTGTTATTTGGAATGTGATGAACAAAAACCTCCTCCAGTTTTCAAAAATACCTTCTCCATTGTTCACAATCCAAGTTTTAGGTTAGTCACTCAAAAATGGCAGAAGCGTCCTTGCAAAATAATTCTTCACAATTTGGTCTCTGCCAAAATTTTGGTAGCGCCTTTTGGTAGTGCCATCCTGGTGTGCCTGCATGAAATTTGGTAGCGCCATCATAATTCACAGCTACATCACTTCAACATTGACAAATTTGGTAGCATCCGACATGAAAATGGATTTGGTAACAACCTATGGAATTCATAGCACCATCATTACACTGCTTAACAGATTTGGTAGAATTTTAGGTAGTAAAATGGCAGACCATGCTCTATAGACAATTCCACAGTGCCATGGTGATATGGAATGTTTGTGCTCTTCTGTATGATGAGACTAATCAAGAACCTTGAGTTGATATGTTAGAAGCCTGTATATGTAGAGGTTATTTAGTTTCTTATGGAGAGGCAAGCCTCTTCTGGCTACAAATTCTTGTTCTAACACCAAGGACTTAAGCCCTCAATCTTAGCCCCTCTTTCAACCTTTCATCCCCCTTGTAACACCCTATTTCCCCCAGTTTGTAAAAATAATTGGACTGGCCAAGAATTGTGGCAAACTCAGAAATGTGAATGTGTGATGTGAATAATATTATGAATATATATATATATATATATATATATATATATATATTGTAGGACTGTTGAGAGGGGATATGCTGAAAAAAAGACCACGATGGCTGGAGAAAGGCAGTGGAAGGAACCTAGAATGGTGGTGTTAACTTCCACCGAGAACAATACCGTATTTGGACTTCACTGGTCCAGAGAACCAAGAGCGGCTCGTTGGCCCCGAATTAAATGTCTCGCAAGATGGTAGGTAGATGGCTCCTCGGGAATTAATGAGGGATGGGGGGGTGAACCGCCCCTCTGTAGAGTCGTCGGAAATGACCAATGTGAGGGAAATCGTGCCACACACAACCTCGCAAGAGGATAAGGCGTGAGGGAGAAGCGATTGGGGGCAGACGCGAGGGGAAAAAGAGAACTCTGGAGATATGCAGAGTGAGTGATAGCAGAGAAGGGGGAGAGTAACCCTCATTCTTGGTCACTGGAAAACTGAGACACAGTCTCGCAACATCGTGGTCTCAGCTCGGGGGTGGCTAGTGGTAAATCCTATCGGAATCGCTGAGTCTACGATTAGGTGGAAACGAGCACCCCTCTTAGTAGTTGCACTCACTTCTGGTGTTATTTCTGATAAGTGTTTTACATCTTGCATCTTGAAATTCATATGCTGACATATATGCTCATAAACTGTGAAATTGTGAATGATTACAGTATAAGACTGTCTATGCAGTGTTTTTATAAGAACAGGTAGATGTATGCTTGTAACAGAGAAACCACGCATGGCTTATGTTGATAGATAAATTTAATTATGTGAAAGTTGAACCAAGTGAGACTTCCAGTCCATTCTTAGAAATTTGTTTCCCCTTATCTGTCTCCAGGAATTCCCCAGAATAGAACTCTCCACAGAGATACCCTTCTTGGAAAAGTTTACCAAGAACCTAGAAAAAGGACCTGAATGTGCAAGTCTTAGCAACCATGTGCGAGGAAGAATGATCCTGTTGAAATCCTGAAGTAGCAGTGTAGGGATAAGTATCGATCAATGAATGAGATCCCGTCGGAAGATCTGCGGTCATTCACGACCGTTAGATTGGCAGAAGAAACAAGGGTGTTACATGCCTTACCCCTTTTCTTTTATCTACGTGAGCAGTGAGGAAATCGGGACCGTAGATCCCGAAGGACTGTGGGAGTATCTGGACCGTTGGTTTTTCCACATCCAAAGAGTAGGGGGGAGAGTGCACGATGTGGGACAGATCTAAGCCGTCATATCTTAGTTAGAAAACCCGACAGCCATTGGATCTGTTAGGAGATGCATGAGGGTTAAGCCCTCGTGAACAAGGGAGAAAGTCCTAAGAGAGGATTCAGTATCAGGGATTCGGAGTTTAGGATTTCAGGAGTCCTGATGACAAGATATCGAGACACTCCATGGTGAAAATCCTGATATAGATCTAGGCCATCCATCTGTGAAGGACACGTGGCGGAGATCGAGAGTCCATCATTATTTCAGATACTAGGGATTCGAGTGGACAAAGGATTTGCATCACTGAGGATCGCAAGTTGCAAAATCATGAAACAATGAGGACCATCCATCTGAGAAAGGATACGTGGAAGTAATCCAGGATCTTGAGAGAATCCCTAAAGAAAGAGCCCATCGGGATTTCGCAAATCGGGAGTTCGGGAGTTCCGTTGAAAAGAGGTTGGACTCTCATCATTGATAATTCCCGAAACTTCGATTGGTGAACTCCCAAAACATTAGCATATGTTTAAATATCAATTAACGGACGAGATTCTCTCAGAGGATCCAAGGTCCATAACAACCATTGGAGGTGGGGAAGGAACGTGGATGATAGTTCCTCGACCCCTCTCTGCCTTTCCAGGCAATGCACGAACATGATCCCTTCGAAGGATCCCAGGGTCTGTAATGAGCGTTAGATCTGAGGAAGAGACACTTGCATTAATGCAACGACCCCTTTTTTCCCTTGCAAGAGATGAAGGAATCGGGACCGTAGACCCTATGGTCCATGGAAGTACCTGGACCGTCCATCTATAGATCACACATGGCTTTTGGTAAGCGCTTCAGCGTTTCGGCACCCAGGAAACAAAAGGGCAAGAACCCTTGTCTTCGCGAATCGTGAAATCCCGATCACCGAAACCCCGAAATAGCGTGAGGTGTGAATAAGTTTGAGAAAGGCGGGATTTAATCGTGACCATTGATCATCCTAAAAAGATCATAATGGTTGATCATGGGTGAAGGTCACAGCCATCTATCGGAGGGACATGTGGTTGTCAATCGGCATTTCAGTGTTTCGGCACCCTAGAAACCAAAGGGAAATAACCCTTTTCTTCGCAAGTCACGAAATCCCGATCACCAAAACCCTGAAATGGCGAAAGGTGTGTATGACGTTAAGGAAAGTCGGGATTTGATCGTGACCGTTGATCATCCCGAAAATATCATGATCGTTAATCTTGGCTGAAGTTCATCGCCGTCCATCGGAGGGACACGTGGTTGTCGGTCAACGTTTCGGCGTTTCGGCATCCGGGAAACCAGAGGGCTAGAAAACCTTGCCCCCGCGATTCGCGAAATCCCGATGCCCAAAATCCTGATACGCGCTGTAGTGGAGAGGAGAAGTACCAAAAGAATTTGGACCATCCATCAAAGGAGACGCATGGTGAGTAGTTAGAGTTTTGGGAGAAGTCCCGAAATCCTATGGACCATTGGATCCACACTCTTAAGAGTCGTCGATCTCTTACACGAATTTCCATAACGGGATTCAGAGATTTAAATGACAAGAAGTCATGCATCGTGATTTACTAAATCGCGAAAGGCCGATAAGGGCTTTGCCAATTTAAGCGCATGGTCACGGAACGTGGTCACGAGGACAAGACCCAAACAGGAAACTTGTACCTGCCAGCCCTTTCGGGGTTCGGCGCTTCACTGTGTCGGGGTTTGCAGAGTCGAAAGACTCGACGCTCTGGTAGCGCTGAGTCACGAAGAGCGAAAGGACTCCATATTTGTTCAACCTGTGGTCATGACCCATGATCCTATGGGAACAAATGAGGGAACAGCTAGCTTACGCTAGACCTCCGTAGACATTTTAGGGGTCTGATCATTGAGAAATCGACGAAAAATTCGATTTCCATAGTGGGTATGTGACAAATTGGTATCAGAGCATGGTTACAACACTCAACCTGCTTGGGCTCGTGAATAAGTTGCGCAAAAGCTTCGTTCGGAACACTCTTAAAAAGAGTAACCCTCTATCTTAACCCTCTTAATTCAAAAAGGTCAAAGTTCGAAATAAAAACCCGATTGTGTATGCATGTGAAAGAAATATGAATTTTGCGCGGGTTATAAAAATGTATCTAACTATTAACTAACAACTAGCGTTTGTCTTTGCACACAAGCGGAAGATCAATCGCGGAAAATTATCAACAAATAGTATGGTGACTCACCATGAAGTGGGAGAGGGCTCCCACAATAGAGACGAAGATTCTGATGAAAAAAGGGTAGTAGGGACCCCTCCAAATCTAGCCGATACTGTGAGGAGTCTCATGGTCGAATTACAAAGCTGCAAGGCTGACAATGAAAGGATGATGAAAGAAAAAGAAAAACAAATAGAAATTAACGCAGTTTTACTGCAGAGTTTATCCGATCTACAAAGACAAATGCAGCATGAACCTGAAACTCAGAAACATGGTCATATCAGTGGCCGCACTAAGAGGAGCACCTTGAAAAAGGTCCACCCCAGAGGTAAAGGACAAGTGTCGGATGATTCCTCTGAGAAGGAAGCTGGCGATTCAGAGGACTCTTCTAGCAGTAGAACCAGTTCCTATCCCCAAAGAAAACAAAAGAAGCAAAAGTCTTCCAAAGGTCAAAAATTCAAGGAATTCAAAAAGGCCAAACCACCCTCCTTCGACGGTGAAATAAAGAAGGGAGAGGAAGTAGAGGCCTAGCTGCTTGAACTAAAGAAGTATTTCAGAGTCCATGACTTTTCAGAAAATATGAAGGCCTAAGTGGCCACCTTCAACTTGAACGGAAAAGATTCCATTTGGTGGGAAGACCTTAAGAATGTGAAAGGGGCTTGTGAAGAGGACATGTCTTGGAAATGATTTGAGAAGTACTTATGGAAGAAGTATCTGTCGGAAAAATATTTCGACGAAAAGACTAAAGATTTTTATGAACTCAAACTGGGACAACTTACTATAGAAGAATATGTTAACAGATTCCTCGACTTGTTGAGGTATGTACCTTATATAAAAGAAGAAAAGGCAAAGGTGCAATGCTTCATCAGTGGGCTACCCAAGGAATATTGGAACATAATTGAATTTGATGAGCCAAATACCCTAGAAGGCACCATTCGAAAGGCAACCTATTGTCATGAACAGTTTGGGCATCAAGCAAAACCTCGTGAAGGATGGAAACCAAAGAATAGTTCAAGATTTCAGAAAAAAGGGATCAAATCCCCAGGATTTAAGAACTACAAGAAGAACCCATGAATGAACTTTCCAGCCCAAAGTGTACACCAGCAGAACTTTCCCTCATCGGGCGGAAATAAAACTTCTGGACCTATACCAGTGAAGGTGGATAACACCAAGAGAGAACCTCTGAAATGTTGGGGTTGTGGAGAGGAACATCTCCTGAGAGACTATCCACACCGATAACAGAATAGTCAGAGGACTTATAACATCCAGGAAACTACTACCGTCAATGATGTGACCAGGAGTGTACCACAAATTTATGCATCCTTGGATAATAACCAAGATGACCATCAAGATTCAGTAGTGGAAATAGAAGGTATGATTTTCAACCATCTAGTGTTTGTTTTGATTGACCCTGGTTCAAATTTGAGTTATATAGCCCCTAAAGTTGTTGATAAGTGAAAACTACAGCCACAACAACATACCAAGCCATGGTTGGTACAGTTAGCCACTGACAACAAAAGGAAGATAGCAGAGGTTATACTAGCCTACCAATTAATGTTGGGTGAATTCCCCACCCAAGAAACCCTTAACATATTACCCCTGGGATCATATGATCTGTTGATCGGTATGGACTAGCTAGCCACCCATAAATCCAGACTGGACTGTTACCATAAAACCTTAGAGTGTGTAAGTAAAGAAGGGAGAATAATAACCCTTCAAGGGATCCGAAAACCCGTCTCAGTGAGACAAATATCAGCCCTGCAAATGAGAAAGTATTGCCAAAAGGGATGTCCCCTATATGAAATATAGGTGTTGAAAACAATCGAAGGTGATAAACCAAGCCCTGATGATCACCCTATCCTGATAGAATACAGAGATGTGTTTTCGGAAGAAGTACCGGGTCTACCTCCAAGTAAGGACATAGACTTCTCGATAGAACTTGCACCAGGAGCGGTGTCGGTTTATAGGACACCCTACCGGATGAGCACACCCGAGTTAGTTGAACTCAAATTGAAATTAAAATAAATGATGGATAAAGGCTATATTCGACCCAGCGTGTCTCCATGGGGAGCACCAGTCCTGTTTGTGAAAAACAAGGACGGCACCCTTAGATTGTGTAGAGATTATAGACAACTCAATAAGGTAACCATAAAGAACAAGTACCCTTTGCCCAGGATTGATGATCTATTCGATCAATTGGGAGGCGTGTATATTTTCTCAAAGATCGACTTGAGGTCGAGATACCATCAAGTCTGAATCAAGGATGAAGACATCCATAAAACTGCCTTCCGGACACGGTATGGTCACTATGTGTTTGTGGTAGTGCCATTTGGGTTAACCAATGCCCCTGCCACTTTTATGTGCTTGATGAACAATGTACTTAGTAAATTTCTAGATAAATTTGTGCTAGTTTTTATTGATGACATATTAATCTACTCTAAGAATAAAAAAGAGCATGAAGAGCATCTTAGACTTGTGCTGCAAGTGCTAAGAGAACATCAACTCTATGCCAAATTCAGCAAATGTGAATTCTTCCAAAAGGAAATACATTACTTAGGCGATGTTCTCTCCGAAGAAGGATTAGCGGTAGACCCTAACAAAATCAGGTCTATCATGGAATGGCCTACCCCGAGGGATGTTTCAGACATTAGATCCTTTATGGGATTAGCAAGATACTATAGGAGATTTATAAAAGGATTCTCCAAGATTGGTTGTCCAATCACTGCCCTCCAGAAGAAGGGGACAAAATTCATGTGGACACAGAAATGTGAAGAAACATTTCAAACCCTGAAACATCTACTGGCCCATGCACCCGTACTAAAGATCATCGATCCAGAAGCTGACTTCCTCATGTGCACAGATGCCTGTAAGGAAGGGCTCGGAGGAGTCCTTATGTAGGAAGGAAGTGTGATCTGCTATGAATCCCAAAAATTGAATGAGCATGAAGTCAACTATGTGACCCATGATCTAGAACTGGTTGTCATAGTGCATGCCTTGAAAATGTGGAGGCATTACCTCCTGGGAAGAAAATTTGTACTTATGACAGATCATTGTGGATTTCGATAACTGTTTGATCAACTAAATCTCAATTCTAGACAAGATAGGTGGATGGCCCTCCTCAATGAGTTTGATTTCGAAATCAAACACATTAAAGGAAAGGAAAATAGGGTGGTCGATGCCCTTAGCAGAAGTATGAAAACAATTCACCTGGAAGCGGTAAGCACCTGTGAGACAGAAATCAAGGAAAGAATAAAAAACGCACAAGAAACAGATCCCTTCGTCCAAACCGTGGCCATGTACCTACAACAAGAACCCATCGGATTAAAATATGAAGGCTACCAGATGACCGAAGGAGGTCTGCTTACTTACAGAAATAGACTGTATATTCCAAATTGTGACGACTTGAAGAGGTTCATACTGGATGAACTACATAGAAGACCCTATTCCGGTCATCCAGGATACCAGAAAATGATCACTGCCACCAGGAGACAATTTTATTAGCCTGGAATGAAGAAAGACATAGCTGAGTACTTAGCCAAATGCATAGAGTGCCAGCAGGTTAAAGTAGAACATCGACACCCAGCAGGATTATTGCAACCTTTACCAATCCCAGAATGGAAATGGGAAACCATCTCCATGGATTTCATCATTGGATTACCAACCTCAACCAAATAGAACGATGCCATTATGGTAGTGGTGGATAAATTGAGCAAGCCTGCTCATTTCATCCCTGTCAAATCAACCTGCAAAGCAGTCGATATCGCCTAGGTGTTCATGAAGGAGATATTCAGACTGCATGGTATGCAGAAAGAGATCGTGTCTGACAGAGACACGAAATTTACCTCTAACTTTTGGAAATCATTGATGGTTGGTTTAGAGACCAAATTGTGTTTAGAACCACCTATCACCCTCAAACCAATGGACAGACGGAAAGAGTGAACCAAGTACTTGAAGACATGCTAAGAATGCATGTAATGCATCAACCCAAGAAGTGGGAAGACTACCTGCCACTGGTAGAATTCACCTACAACAACGGCTACCAAGCATCCTTAAAGATGAGTCCCTTCGAAGTCCTATATGGTAGATCATGTAATACTCCAGACAGCTAGAGTAATCCCATAAACAGGATTTCTTTCGGACCCGACATGTTGAAAGAAATGGAACAGCAGGTGACTCAGATAAAACAAAACCTAAAGGTCACTCAAAACCGACAGAAAAGTTATGCCAACCAAAAGAGAACTCCAAGAGAGTTCAAAGCGGGAGATCACGTATATCTCAGAGTTAGGCCCAGGAAGAGTTCCCTAAAAATGGGAGCTTGTGCCAAGTTGGCACCTCAGTATTGTGGACCCTTTGAGGTTCTATATAGAGTGGGACTTGTAGCCTATAGGCTAGCACTTCCTCCCACAACAAAAGCACATAATGTTTTCCATGTTTCATTATTGAAGAAATATGTACATGATGCTAACCATATAATTGACTGGTATGTGATCCAGGTGGAACCGGAGGGAGAATTTCTACCAGAACCCCAATGCATACTGGACAGAAAGGAAACCCCACTCCGGAACCGAACCATTGCATAGGTCAAGGTGCAGTGGAAACATTTTGGAACATGGGAAATGGAGGATGCCATGAAACAGGCATATCCAATTTTGTTTACTTATGTACATGCATTTCATGTTAATAGATAAGAACATCGAAGATGATGTTCCTTTAAGGGGGAGGGAATTGTAACACCCTGTTTCCCCCAGTTTGTAAAAATAACAGGACTGGCCAAGAACTGTGGCAAACTCAGAAATGTGAATGTGTGATGTGAATAATATTATGAATA
>ML782042.1:315124-340352 GCA_009831015.1 Picea engelmannii
ATTGTAGGACTTCTAAGAGGGGATATGCTGAAAAAGAGACCACGATGGCTGGAGAAAAGCGGTGGAAGGCACCTAGAATGGTGGCGTTAACTTCCATCGAGAACAATACCGTATTTGGACTTCACTGGCCTGGAGAACCAAGAGCGGCTCGCTGGCCCCAAATTAAATGTCTCGCAAGTTGGTAGGTAGATGGCTCACGAAATCCCGTGGACCATTGGATCCACACTCTTAAGAGTCGTCGATCTCTTACACGAATTTATATAACGGGATTCAGAGATTTAAATGAAAAGAAGTCATCCATCATGATTTCTCAAATTGCGAAAGGTCGGTAAGGGCTTTGTCGGTTTAAGCGTGTGGTCATGGAACATGGTCACAAGGACAAGACCCAAACAGGAAACCTGTACCCGCCAGCCCTTTTGGGGTTCGGCACTTCACTGTGTCGGGGTTTGCAGACTCGAAAGACTCGACGCTCTGGTGGCGCTGAGTCATGAAGAGCGAAAGGATGCCATATTTGTTCAACCTGTGGTCATGACCCGTGATCCTATGGGAACAGACGAGGGAAGAGCTAGCTTACGCTAGACCTCCATAGACATTTTGGGGGTCTGATCGTTGAGAAATCGTTGAGAAATCGATGAAAATTTTGATTTCCATAGTGGGTATGTGACACCCCTCTCCCTTACCTAGCCTTGTGAAGGCTTAGTCCCCCATCACTCTTTCTTCATGGTCGGTCGACACGTAGTGATGTTCATATATTATATTAATGATCTGCATAATTACATATACAAAATCAGGCTCTTGGCCTTTAACACTTAGGATCTCCAGCCTAATAAACACATAATCCCACCAGCTTATCAATACTTGGCTCAACAACTACAAAACATGATTTACAATTCATAACATGATTACAATTCATAATATAACTAGGGCTCTACCGGGGGATATTACAATCCAGCTCCTAGAATATCATATTTTTTGTAGGACCACTCCAAAGTGGAGGAAATAGAGTCACATATGGAAAAGACAAAAGAAATGTTGACAGTTCTTAAGGAAAACCTTCAAATAGAACAAAACAAGATGAAGCAGTAATCAAATCAACATTGAAGTGAAAGACAATTTGAGAAGGGTGATTGGGTATTTTTTAGATTGCAACCTCATAAACAATATCCTCTCAAATAGAAGAAGAATAAAAAATTAGATCCAAAATTTTATGGAACTTACAAGATTATTCGCAATATTGGACAAGTGGTGTATGAGTTATGTTTTCCTTCTTCTCGCATTCATAAGGTTTTTCATGTATCTTTCCTAAAAAAGGTTTTGGGACAAACTATGTCGATGAACACAAAACTTCTAGAATTAGATGAAGAAGGGAATTTGATTCTTGAGCTAGAAAAATCTATAGATAGGATTTCCATATCTCTGTAGAATAGAACCATTATGGAGTACCTAATCAAGTGGAATAATATGCCTCCAAAATAAGCTACATGGGAAAATGAGCAGTTCATGAAGAAATACCCTCTATTACAAGCTTTAAGGGAAAATGTTTTTTTTAAAGAGAGGGACTATGTTAAGGCCCATAAGGCTCTACGTTGAGGCCCTATCACTCATTTATTATGAATTTATTAGTTAGGATTAGGTTGGCTTAGTGGTAGGTTACACCATTCTCACTTTATCTCATATTTATAATGAAGGATAATCATTTGTATAATCATCTCATATTGTCTTCTAAATTAGATATATTGTACAGGGAGGTTTCCCCCTTGAAATGGATTGTATTCATTGAATTTCTATTATTTTCAAGGTTCTTGTTTCATAGAAAATCCCTTCCTTGCATGAATCTATGCACACAACAAAATCCTCATATGGATATGTGACCTTTAAAATAGGTGCATTGGTCAATAATTTCTTCAAGTGTTGTAAAATATCCTCACACTTAGTATTCCATTCAAACTTTATTCCCTTCTATTGCAGTGAAGTGGTCAGGTCTGTGATATTGGAGAAACCTTCAATGAATCTCCTATAATATCTAGCTAATCCCATAAAGGATCTCACTTCTGCAACATTCTTTGGCATTGTCCAAATTTTGATTGCTTCAATCTTCTTAGGGTCCACTACTATGTACTCCTTGGAGACAATGTGGCCCAAGTAATGGATTTTCCTTTGACAGAAAGTGCACTTGCTTAAATTGACATACAATTGGTTCTCTCTCAAAACCTATAGCACCATCCTCTAATTTTTATCATGCTCCTCCTCTATCTTAAAGTAGATAAGAATATCATCAGAGAAGGAAATGATGAATTTGTCTAGGAAATCATTGAACACTCCATTCATTAGACAGATAAAAGTAGTTGGTGCATTTGTCAAGCCAAACAACACCACCACAAACTCATAATGGCCATACCTTGTCGGGAAGGTCGTTTTTCTAGTATCCTCTTCTCTAATTCTCACTCGATGCTAACTTTACCTTAAGTCAATCTTGGAAAATATCCTGTATCCTTTTAATTGATCAAAAATATCATTGATACGTGGTATATGATACATGTTCTTTATTGTAACCTTATTCAAATGTATATTTTCAATACATAACCTTAGGGTTCCATCCTTTTTCTTCAAAAAGAGAATTGGGGCACCCCAAGGTGAGACATTTGGGCATATGTACCCCTTCTTCAACAATTCTTCTAGCTGCATCTACAATTCTTTCAACTCTGGTGTGCTCATTTTGTAGGGTGTTTTGGACATTGGGGAAACTCTAGGAATTAATTCAATAAATAATTCAATGTATCTCTTTGGATAGAATCTTGGTGATTCCCCGAGCACATCTTCATATTCCTTTAATACTAGATAAACTTTGAGACTTGGCTCCTTATCCTTTGTTGGCTCTTCCATATAGGTTGTGTATATCTATCACCCTTTCCTAAAAGTTATTTTCATCTCCATTGTTGAAATTTCTCTGACAGATATAGGTCTTGGAATACCTTTCACCCTCCTTGAATTCCTTTCCTTGTCAAGGCAATTGAAATCATTGTTGTATCAATCTAGAATAGCACGATACTTTTCCAACCAATCCATACCAATTAAGAAATCATATGACCCAAGTGGTATGATGTTCAAATCTACTTTAGTGTTGAATCCATTCATGTTCAGCTGGAAATCCTTGACAAGTTCATTGATTTTCCTCTTGGTTCCAATGGCTAGCTAAACCAACCAAGACTTTCCATGCTTACATCTCTTCAATTCAAACCTTTCAACTATTTTTGGATCTATATAGCTATGACTAGCTCCAGAATCAATCCAAATAGCGATGGGATAATTATCAATCTTACCTTATACCTTAATCATGTGGGATTGGTAGTATACTTGTCTATTGTTCAAGGCTACATAAATCCTTGGCATGATCCTGCCCATATCATCCATTGTATCATATTCCAATATGTTATGCACATTCCTCATTCTATCTCCCATGTGAGGACAATCTTTATACAAGTTGTCTCCTTCACATCCCCAACACTTTATAGGTCACTATCTTGGCATCCTCCCCAAGGAACATGTCATTTTATGTTCAACTTGTGTTGGTCGTTTCCCTTGCCAATATGCTTGAGATATTTTCTTGATGAAAGGAAAATTGAATCCTTTATTTCTCTTATCCACCTTGCCTCTCTTCTTATCATGCTAGGCATTTTGGAAAGTTGGCCTTCCTTTATTCTACTCATACAAATATTTGTCCTTCCTCATGGCTTCTTCCAAAGTCTTAGACTCATCAAATTGGATTTGTTCTTTATAAAATTATGGAAACCCACTCAAGAACCTTTGGATTTTCACCTTCTCATCCTTAATGAAGTTCATAATAAGTCTTAATTCCAATTTTGAAGACTAATTATGCAAGTGGAAATATTTTCTCATGCCCAAAAACCAAGATTCAACATCTTCTACCTTCCTATGCTCTCCATCAAATGGTGGTGGCTTGAGCTTCCTAATATTTCCTTGCAAAATATCTGGCTCAAGCCTCCTCCTCTGATTTCTGACAGTTGACACACTTGGGCTACTCTCTAAACCTAAGTGTGCACGTGCTCTTCTAGTCAAATGTTATGTTGAATGATAATGTCTACAAAGACTCCTTGATTTCCTATATCCCTTGTGCTCATCCCTCCTATCATAAGATCTAGATGTTGCTACTTGCCTTGCACTGGCTTCTTATTTTGTGCCATAATATTTATTGACTTGTCTCTGCTACATATTTAGACTCTATAGAAGCTAAGTGTTAATTTGATTGTGCTTCTCCCGAGTGCTTATCAATATTTCATTTTCTTCTCTATATATGTGCGCTTATTTCTACAAGCTTCTCATAGTCTCAACCAGCTCCATAGGTTCCAACACGCTTCTATGTCCATTGGACTATGTCTCTACATTTCCCAGGCTAATATGTAAACCTCAAATATTATCTTCATGGATGTAAGATCCTTGGGAATCCTCTATATTTCTAGTTCTCATATAGTGACTAAATATTTTTTTCTTGTACCTCTAATTCTACAAAAATGTGCATGCAACAATTATTGTTAGAATTGTGCATATTGTAAAATTGTCAATAATTAAGTTATAGGCCCTTCTTTTCCTTGATTTTTAGAATATAATTAATACACTAATCAAAATTATAATCTTTCAAATATATTATATTCTAAATTATCTTTCTGATGACTATGCTTATGTCTCAATCTGATTTTTGAGTTGAAATTTATGTCTTTCCAAAATCAATAGTTTCACCCCATTTTGCACTTGGTTCACTAGTGCCAAAAATATCAAGGGTTAACTTCTGCCTCTTGTAGAAGCAAAATATGGTGAGAAATAGGAAAATTTTAATATTGGGTACCGATAATCTTCCTGGTTGTGAATACTCATAAAATCTCACATTCAGGATCTTATCCTCCATCCAACCTCTGCATCAATCTAGATTATCCAACTTTATCATTTTGCAGTTCCTCTAGACTTGGAATTTTTAGCATAAAATGGTTATCTCCCAAACAGAGAAAAACTAGAAAAAACTTCCTTAAGGAAAAGTTGTCTAGATTGATGAGTAGATAAAATATTGACTAGATAAAAAAATTTGGTTTGGATATTTGGGATCCCTTCTCCTCCGAATATTTTAAAAATCCCCAAAAGGTTCCTAGGAATAGTGAATTTTCCCTTTTTGGGAACCTCTACTCCAACTCCTTCAGAATTTTAGTAGAATATCAACTAGGTATATTCATTCCTTCTTTTTTAACTTCCTATAAAAATTTCATCTTAATCTAGGTCTCAGTTAATGAGCACTACCCTAATATTAAAAAACCATTATTTTGAATTTTCTAGAAAATAGAAGTAGAAGTAGACAAAGGCCATCACTAGAAATTTGGTAGCCTTCATCACTGTGGACAAACCCTTTAAATTTCACCTTATTTTGAGTTTTTCTACTCTTTTTATGGCCAAAACAAGTTTTTGTCTCCAGGCCCTTTTCTTTTAATCTTGTCCAATTTTCTCCTTCCCTTTCCTCTTTCTCCTCTTCTCTCCTCTTCTTATCTCTTTCTCATCTTCTCTTTTTCTCTTCTTGTCTTATATTTTATTATTTATCAGTGAGATTTATCTTTTTCCTTACCGAAACTATCTCCTATATCGACGATATTTATCTTTTTCCTCGTTGACATTGTCTCCAATATCGACAAGTTTTATCTTTTCCCTCACTGACACTATCTCGTATATCAGTGAGATTTATCTTTTTCCTCACCGAAACTATCTTCTTTCTGATTTTTATCCTTTCCCTCACCAAAACTATATGTTGTATTGGTGAGATTTATCTTTTTCCTCGCCAACACTATCTCATTTATCAGTGAACTTTATCTTTCTTCTCACCAACACTCTCTGCTTTATCATTGAGTTTTATATTTATTGTTACCAACACTCTCTCCTTTATCAGTGAGTTTATATTTCTTCTCATATACACTCTCTCCTTTATCAGTGAGTTTTATCTTTCTTCTTGCCAACGTGTCACCAAGAAAAATTATCTTTTTCTCCACTTTCTTCTCCATTTCTTTGGTGAAACTAGCTAATATATCACTAATGAAAAATATTTCTCATTGATATATCACTAGTGAAAATTATTCTTCACTGATACAGTCCTTATCACCGAAATATTTTTTCTTATGTCGTTTCGCCAAGGAAAATATTTTTCTTTGGAAACATTCATTTTATCGCCGAAGATTTTTATCTTCAGTGATACAAACCATATCAATAATGAAATATTTTCTCCGTGAACACTCTCTATTTTGGCCACAAAATTATCTTCCTTAGTCATTTTTCCACATTTTCAAGATCGTCACTATTGTGAAACCCATAGACTCAGCTCTTTGGGTCTAATTCAACCCTTTAGTGGGCATATTGACCCCCATACGTAACAACCATCACACAAAATAAAAATATAGGGCATTGACCCTAATTTTGTATGCTGGGAAAAAACATTTTTTTCACCCAATCTTCACATAGATTGAAAAACTTGTCATTCTATAGCAGACCCGGGTAGGCCTAGTGTTACAATTGGAGCTATGATACCACTATGTATCACCCCTGCTACTAACCCATAAAAATTTTATGATACCCATTAAATTAAATGTGTCCAACATGATAAAAATTTCATGCAATTAGCAACATTTTTTAAAACAAGAATGTAGCCAATTAAACGTGCACACAAAAACATATAAATACCCAATAACTCAAAGTGAAATGCACAAAAAATTAAACCCATAATTAATAATATATAATAGAGATAAAACACTTATCTTTATAATAAAATGTGTAACCATGTGCAGAGGATTGACATTCCACCCAACCGTAGACTTATTTCTCCAAATCTCAAGAGTGAGCCACCCCCGAGCTATGGTTATGAATCCACAAGAAATAATTTCTCTTGATGGTGACTATTGTCCACTCTCAGCCCAAAAATAACCCACAACAAGACAATTTCCTAAATCTATCCCAATCCAACAACTCTCTTTCCCCTCAACCTGCACAACCTAAGGAATGGGATCCCCTTCTCTATCATGCATTCCCTTAATTTATCCCACTTTTCTCTAGGGCTCCAAGATAGGTTGTCTAGGAAACATATCTTTCTATGGACTTCAGGAATGTCTGATGCAATAGGAAAATATCATAGTGTCAAGCTCACTGGATCTTACATAGAATCTCACTTTACATGCCTAACGATCTACTTCTTAATGTAATTACAACTCCAACAAGCTATCCACAAAACCCATTATGGTCATCTTCAAGTTGCAACACTCATCACACTCTTTTCGTCCCCAAAATTTGTTTGTAAAAACTGTCTACAACACCCATTCGAATTTCCCTTTTACCCATGCATGTTGAATCTCACATTCCCCAATGTTGATTGTACTCATCCCCATGCTCTCAATAACTATGTGAGGTGAATTTTCACACCAACCCTCTTACATGTATTCAATGATTAGGGATTTTATACATAACAAAGGAAAACATAAGGTTCATACGAAATAATAATTTTAGAAAGTGGTATGGGAATAATAGATATGGGTAATCCCCCCCCGCCCCCCTTGGACCCCCTCTCTTGTGGAAACTTAGCTCCCATGACTCCATTTGTGTCCATCTAGATCCAGTGTTACATTTTTTTTTATTATTTCAATATATAATGTTTACATATTACATCGTTTGGCTTGTATCCATACATTGTATTTACATTATACATCACTAAATCGGGGATTAAAAATGGGGATGTTACAAAGAGAATTTTTCATTATATCAAGGAAGCATACCATCTTGGTATAAAATACTACAATGACAAAGTGAACCAAGTGGTTGGTTGCATTGGCTCATATTGGGCTAGAGATGGAGACAATGGGTAGTCGACATCTAGTTATGTATTTTGACATGGATCTGGACCCATTGTCTAGTCTTGTAAAAAGTAGAAGATGATTTCTTTATCGACCACAAAATCATAATATCATGCTATAGTGCATACTAGCATAGAATCCGTTTGAATTCAATATCTCATGGAAAACTTGGATTTCTAGTTGAGACATCAACTGTAGTGTATTGTGATAACCAAAGAGAGATACAGGTTGCATAAAATTATATTACACACAATAAAATGAAACATGTTGATCTTCATGCTCATGATTTGAGTCATTTAGTACGAGAAAATGTTGTGAACCTTAATTATTACGGTACAAATGATCAGGTTTTCGATATCTTAACAAAGCTTCTCTCAAAGGATAAGTTTGTAAGACTTTGGGTTATGTTTGGGCTTCAAAAAGTTGCAATTATGGGGGGTGGGGGTGTAAAAATAATTTAACCTCCAAAATATCCAATGCATTGTGTTAAATATTGATGGGGGGGAGGGGGTGGAACAATAGCCTTTGTAGGCTCATAACATCTCTAGATCTTCTAGACACAATTATTCGACGATCAACAATTGAGTAGAAGATTCGACTGGGAGGTCGACTAAGTGGTTGGATAGGTGTTTGACTAAGAAGTTGATTAGGATACAGATTGAATGATCAACTAATAATTTGACTAGTCTGGAAGTTAGAATAGAATATTTGACCAGTGTGAAAAATAAGGAAAAATTAATCAGTTCATTATGTTCCCTAACCAATCTTTGTGGACCTCATCTTCCTCACTTTAAGGTATTTGGTTACATATTGGTGCTATATAATATTTCCATATGGGTCAATCTATGATATCATGGTGAATATGTGTATGTGTTGTGTATGGAGATATTTTGGTTTCTTACACTTCTTTGTGTGTTGAGATATGCTCGATTGTGCTCAAGTGTTCTAACAATGTCTTTAGAAACCACCTCTCTCTTGGAATACTAGTTCCTTGATATACCTAATCCAATAATTCTCCAACATTAATGAAATTATTGGGTTGATCATTCATGTTTCCAATTATTTTTCACATATGTTTATCAACCATGGTTTTAGTCTCTATGGAAATCATATGAAGGAAACAACACATCCTATGGATGACCAACCACCCCCAATGTTACTCAAATCCACCTTACAATGGATAAGAAGGGGCTAGTAACTCATACATAAATCCACATACCACTTATGTAGGTCCCTCTCCTCCTAACTAATACACCCCTACCCTTAAGGTGCACCATAAGAACTTCCATCTTATCAAGGAACCTCAATCCCTAATAATATAGATCCCCCAAGCAATATTTATTTGGTTCAATCTTCTCCCTCTCAACAAACCTACACTTATGTCCAACCTTAGCAACAATAATAGAACAAGGGAAAGAATAAGAAGGGTAAAAAAATGGCCAAAACACTCCCATCTACCTGAATCAAACTTGGGAGAAAGGGAGAAATCATCTCAGTCAACCACATAATGTTGGGGAAAGAAATAGTCAACCAAAGAAAGGAAAGAATAATCATCTCAAGAATAACTTTCCCAATGTCCTTGTTGGAGTCTATAGAAAGTATACACATAATTCTCCAAAAATACCTAAGTGTTGATGTGTGATGTACCCAACCACCCTTGTTCCTGCTAGGATGGTGGGGTACCTATAAATTTCCTCAATTTATCACCAATTCATAATAATAATAATTGTTATCACCTAAAAATTGCTCATGAATCTATATAGGTGATCACCAGAAGGGTCATCGATTTAATACAACAAAATGCATACTCATGGAATTAATACAATATACTCAATCGAGCACCAAAACTGTGTAAAGTAGGTTTTTAAGTCATATGCGTGACTCAACAATGTGTGTTTTGCACTATCTATGCGAGTCTACATGTCTATTCCTTAGAAAGTTGCATGGATTGACTAGAACTAAAGTTTCAACAACATTTGGTGCATTTATGGGAAACAAATCCCATCAAAATTACTCTTAAGCTGAGGTACAAAGAGGTATAGATCTCCATGACATTTAATTTGATACTTTAAGTGGTTCCATGTCCACTCATACATGGGAAACCACATTTGAGTGGCACCTCTTTCCCACTTGGAACCAATTGTTATTGAACATGATCAAAGCCTATAAATAGAGGCCATGGGTATGCATTCAAAATATAGAAGGTTAAGCATAGTTGATGGAGTTTTCAATCACTTCCTAATTAATTTAGTAATAAATTGAAGAGTTGTGCATTTAATTATCAATCCAATGTCATATTGAATTTACAAATTGTCATGCATCTTATATGCAAGTATGTTGTTATAATTTCCAATGGGTTTTAGTACCCCTAAATGAATGTCACAAGGAAAGATATAAAGATGTTTTATCAAGTAACTGAATTAAACCACACGATCAAATCCACACTTGCAGAAATAGAAACACACTTTTGCAAGAAAGTAAATTTCACACTTGCAGGAATAGAAACACACTTTTGCAGGAAAGTAAATGTCACACTTGCAGGAAAGTAAATATCAAACTTGCAGGAAAGTAAATATCACACTTGTAAGAAAGTAAATCACATAGGCACCAAAGGTAACTTGTTCAAGTTATAAAATGATCTTGATTAATGTGATAGATATATGATTGCTGGTGCACAGTGGGAAGACCTAGGGTTCAACATTAAATCACCAACAAAACCCTAAAGATATCAACCCTTTTGGCATCACCCATAAGCAGGTGAAATCTCACCTAAGGTACCTATGGAGACTGTAGGAACCAAGTTTACGCAATAATGAATGGAAGGGAGGAATTCATTCTTTCTAGTCTACCTAGCATTCATTCATTAGACCATTCATCGTGTGCGCAGAACCATCATATAACGTATTCATACTAATCATTCATTCACTAAGTTCGTGCAATAACCAGAACAATAAACAAACACATTGCAACAAAACACAAAGACACCATAATTAACGTGGTTCACCCCAAACTAAGATATGTCCACAATGGAATGCTTCTTATATTATTATTCAGCATCATTTCTTACAAAAGGTGTGCATTGTGCTCATACATGAAAATCTAGTTCTACCCAATATTTCCTTGTCGTTTGTGCATACAGTGCACACTTAGCTCATAACATACTCATCCATACCATACTCTCCAATCACTCTCTCATAACTCTCTCATCACTCTCCCATCACTCTTCCTTTCTACCCAAAACCCATACATATTTATATATTTACATTAGGTCTTATCTTGTTACAAAATTGACCAAAATGTCTAACTACTTCTAACTAGCTTCCTCATTTCACATTCACTACTCCTAAAAATGAGCTAACTTCCTTCCTTTCTTCCACGCGTGCTTCTCCCCAATCAAATTGTCATGCAATTTTCTCCTGCGTGATTCCCAAAATGTTCTGCTCCAACATGCCCCCAACACCACCTGTGTCTCCTCTCAAGCCACTTCAAGCCTTTTTCCACGTCTCCATGAACTTATAGAATATTTCTCTTGTAGTTGCAACCTTTCATTTTACTTTTTTTTCTTTCTACAAAATTTCCTCTGCTATCTCTGCAATAATGTGGGTCTTCAGCTTCTCTTTATTTTCTTTCTTCACTATGCCTTGTGCAGATGCAAGTTCCTTTGTTACCCGAAATGCTTCCTCCTACAAGGTCTCAATCTTCTATGCATGGGCTTGTTGTTATGTTCTCATTTGGTTTATGTCTAGGTACATCTTCTTATTCTCCATGATTGCAACCATCTTTTCTGATAGTGTCACAGTGATCATCATCTCTTTAAACTTGTGTGCCTCCTCTAGCACAACCTACAACTTTTTCCCTATTCCTCAAAGCTATGCATTTATGTTAGGTGAGTCCCTACTTGTGTTCTTTCTTCATACAATGTGGCACGCTCATCCTCCAAACTCTTGATAGTTCCATTTTTGTCATCATTGTCTTCTCTCTTTGATCCCTTTCTTTCGGTGGAGTGCTTGGCATAGTGCACTCTTCTAAGTCTACTATCTTCATGCAGAAGCCTTGAATGGATTTGCTAATATTTGATACTTTCTCTTCAAATGGAGTATCAACTTCCATTGGTATCTCTGGAAAAAAAATGTACACTTCTTGCATTGCGTTTTTCAACCTTCATGCTCTTTGTTCAACCTCATCTCACTCCCTCATAACTTTATTGTATTCGATGTGCAATTTTTCATTATCATTTGTCTCTTCGGTAAATTTATTTGTCATCAACTTTGCATGAAAATGTATCTCCTACATAACACTTATCTGCAAACCCTTTATTACATTCATCAACAATTATGAAAAGACTAAGTCAATAAGACTTAATTCTTATGCTTTCTCCTGCATCTCTGTCAAGGGTAACTCTAATGCTCTTGCTTATAAATTCATTACTCTGTGCTCTCCTGATGCTTCTAAGGGGTGAGAGGTCACTAGTATTGATTATGTCATATTTGTTGTACTCATTGTCTGTTCTTCCTCTTCTCTTTTCTCTGGTGTTATCTTGGTTGCTTCCAAAATATGACACAATGAAATTATTTTCTCCTGCATTTATCTTTGTATCTCCTCCTGTTTTTTTGTCATGCACTAAAAATCTTCGTCTGTCCCTTCCTTTAATTGATCCCATATCTTTTCTAAGTCATATTATGTCAATTCCTAGGTGGCCACTTCCTTGAATACTTTCCTCTTCTTCCATTGGTGTATTGGTTTCCCCTTATCATGTTCTTTCCTCTTCTCTCAAAGGCGTAGTATTGCCTTTTATGTTTCTTCGGTGCCATTTCCTTCTCCTTATTTCTCTTCTTCTTCTCCTTCTTTTTATGGCTCATTCTTTGATGGTTCTATTTCTAGCGGCTCTCTTTCTGGTATTGGGGTTTTCCATTATTTTTCCCAGTATTCTGAAATCTACCCAACCTCATCTTTTGTCAACCTGTATCTGCTCGGAAGCCACTATTGATCCAGGTCCCTATTGGATTGAATATACATGTGGTGTATTCCTTCTCTAATATGTTCAATCCCCTTGTATGTGTTCACTACCTGCAGTAGTACCTGTGGTGTATCTTGAATGCTCTACTGAATTACCTCTTTGTAAACATAGAAAGTAATGTTTATTATCCAACTATCTTTCCTTGTGTAAAGTATGCCACAAGTTCACATATCTCACTGCCAAACATGGTTTCTTTGCAACTCACAGAAATTGAGTGTCCACTGGCTCTCTCCAAGCCACTAATGCAATCAAAATCAATATCCATGCATAGTGGAATTCTATCCACTTATCTTGTGCCTCCCTGTAGTCCATGAAAAATTGCTTCAACAGGAATGTCACCCAGTTCAATTGTACTTTTGCGATGCACTTCTCAATTGTTGTTATTACACATGTTGGTACTTGTTCATGTTTCAGCATCAGGAAGAAATTCTACCAAATTGGTCATGTTGATTTGACCAAGGGAGAATGATACATTCACTCACGGGGCCTTGCTTATTTGGATAGTGGTGAATGACCCAAGATGTTGATGTTTCTCTAGTTAGCAGCATCGGGTAGACATTCTCCCATATTGGTCATGTTGATTTGATGATGCAACCCTCCTCAACCCGTGGGTCGGAAGGTTACGTACACAAGATCTTTCCTTTACCACTGGCCCAAAGAGATTTCGGAAATGGCTCTTCTATTTCCCTTTCGAGAAGTCTACACCCACAGACAACTTCAAGAATTTCCCCCTTGTACTTTGGGAGATCAGACTTCGCACTTTTGCGAATCCGTAGGTCAAGCGCCTGTCTCTCAAGTCTTTGAAACCCAAAAATAGTCAACGCCGACCCTTCCTCTTTCTCTTTCGGACTTTTCCTTATCGTGATTTCGACAGTCGTGGTGTCAAGCAATTTGTCCCCGCAATTCCCAAAAACTGATTTGTCGAACCTTCGATGCGCTCGCAATCTTTGACCTTTCAACGGTCCTTCACTCTGTCAAAACTTCGGACTTCATGATATCGTGAATCCTAATGCAATGAATTCGGAACTTCGCTCCACAAAACTCTGAAACGGTTAATGGAATTGACTTCTTGTCGAGAGTGCGCCACCTGTCCACTCGCTGCCTCCTCTGTGGCCCGCAAAATCCTTTTAGCATTCGGGACTTCGCGGTTCAGGATATCGTGATTCCTGTTGCAAAGTTTATGGAACTTCAACCTACGAAATCCCAATATAGTACCCACGTGTAAATCCAACGGCCCTTGTGGCTTGGATCTACGGTCCTACTCCTCCTGAGATTAGAGCCTCTAGGAATACTCGCGGTAACTCCCCTACTCTTTCATGAGATCTGACGGCTCACGGGACTCTGCGAATTCTCTTCAGAGAATTCCAACCATCCGTTCTTCCTTCAACCTATCAAGGTACTTGGCCTCTGGCTTTCCTTCGACTCCTTCGAAGGTCCAAAATCCTTCTGAGCTTTATTACGACTCTGTGTCTTTTAGAAAAACCCTTGCACGCACTCCTTGTGGCAGACTTTCAATCACTTTCAAGTGTTTAACTTCTTTGACTCTGCGCACACCTGCAGCAGCAGTCTCTCAATACTTCACTTAGGTTCGCAACCCTGAGATTTCACTCGGCCTGCGCACTCCTTGCATGGCTCTTGTTGCCTGACTACACTTCTGTAGAAATGAGAACAAAAGCTTTCCCTCCTGAGCTTTCAGAGACAAACCTCTGAACACCTTGTCGACACACTCCTTGCGGACAATTCAAATACACTCCTTGCAGGAACTCTTGCTCAGATAGAGAAACATTTGAAACTCATTCCTTTTCCCTTTCCTCTCAGATTTCAAACATTCAACAAGAAATCATTCATACATATCATAAAAGAAATTGCATGACAGAAAGAGTAAAACATTCATGAGCATAACATTCAAAGATGTATACACAGAGAATATATGAACACCATGAGTCTGAATCACAGCTTTCTTGTATTAATTCAAAACTTTTGTACATGGAGTCTGCTACACATCTCTCTCTGCTTCTCCTCTATGCTCTCCAGAATTCTTATTGTTACAATATACAATGAGGGTGTCTATATCTAGTTTCCCTCTTGTGCTCTAAAACTGTCTAATCTACACATTCAATTCTACCTACTTGCATTAACTACCATAAATTCCTTCTATCTACTAAGGACGAGAGCGAATTGCTCAAGGTCCATTTACATTATACAAGTGTGCCTCCACTGGATGTTTCATTAATGGTTCAAGATATTTCAAAATTTGTGTTGGGCGCTTTTCCAGTTGTCCGTTATCTCCGTGCTGGCTCGCTTGAGATGCTCCTGCATCATACTCCCTCGCTTGAAAATTTTCATGGGCTCCTATCCATGAGCTTGCGCATGGTCTGTCCATGCCTCTGGATCTCTGCTTTGTTCTCCCAGCTGGCATCTTCAACTAGATGGCCCTTCCACTTGACCAAATATTCAAAGTATTGCTTCCGCCTGGTCTTCTTTCTCACTCTTTTGTCCAGTATGCATTCCATCTGCGGCTTATCTGCAACTGGCATCTACTTTGTCCATTGGATCACTGGCTGATCATTTCCTATCACTGCTTCCTCAGCTTTATATGGGTACAAATCTAATATGTTGAATATCGGAGAAATTCCGATCCCATCGGGTAATTCAATCTCGTAAGCATTCGCCCCAAAATTCTTTACGACCTTACATGGTCCGATTTTCTTCATCTTCAGTTTATTATATGTTCCTTTCGGGAACCTTTCCTTTCTCAAACGTGCAAGGATCAAATCACCAACCTTGAATTGAAGTTGTCTCCTGTGTTGATATGCTCTATGCTTATATTCCTGGCTTGAATTCTGCAATCGCTCCTTCACCTAGCTGTGAAGTTATTTCATCGCCTCTGCGAAATCTTCTGCACTAGTGCTCCCAATTGCAATCTGTTCTGAATCCCTCAACTCAGAAATTCCTCTTGGTTGCATGCCATAGACAATCTGAAACAGACTATGTCATGTGCTTCTATTAACCGAGTCATTATAAGCAAATTCTGCCTGTGGTAATATGTTGTCCCACTGGCTGTGGTGTTTTGTCACCAGGCTTCTCAGCAAGTCTCCCAGACTTCTGTTCACCACTTCCGTCTGTCCATTCGTCTGAGGATGATAAGTTGAACTAAATGACAAGTTAGTTCCCAGCTTCCTCCATAAGGTCCTCCAAAATTGCCCTATGAATTTGGTGTCTCGATCCGAAACTATGCTTCTTGGTAAGCCATGAAGTCGAATGACTTCTTTGAAAAACAGGTTCGCAATGTGAGTTGCATCACTGGTCTTCTGACATGGAATGAAGTGTGCCATCTTGGAAAATCTATCCACCACCACAAAGATTGAGTCAAAACCTCTTTGTGTTCTTGGCAACCCCAATATGAAATCCATGTTGATTGCATCGCACAGCCTCTCAGGTATTGGCAATGGTTGATAAAACCATGCATTATGTTTCCTTCCCTTCGAATGCTGTAAAATTATGCATCTATCCATGAATATCTTGATGTCTTCTCGCATTCCTGGCCAAAAATATGACTCATTTAGTTTTGCGAACGTCTTGTCGTGACCAAAGTGTCCTACCAATCCTCCACTGTGTTTCTCCTTTAGCAAATTCTCCCTCATGGAGCATTTCGGAATACACAGTTGATTACCTCTAAACAGTAATCCTTCCTGGATCATGTATTCTATCCATTGGCTTCTATCTCTGAGAATTGGATTCTCAGTTGCTTCATATGCCTCCTTATAATCCTAATCATTTGCGTACATGTTCTTGAGATCATCAAAACCCAACGTTTTGACTTTGAACTCCTGCAATAGAAAACACTTCCTGCTCAAAGCATCAGCAACTTTGTTAGCAGTACCAAAAATATGTTTAATCACAAAAGTAAAATTCTGCATGTACTCAACCCATTTAACATGTCTCTGATTCAACTTTTCCTGTTGAGTCACAAACTGCAGTGCATGATTGTCACTGTATAAGATAAACTCCTTTGGGATCAAATAATGTCTCCATTTTTTCAATGCCTGAATGATAGCATAAAAATCCTTATCATCCGTGGAGTATTTCACTTTCGCTTCATTCAGATTCTCGCTAAAATATGCTATCGGCATGTCTTCCTGACTCAAGACTACCCCTATTGCAAATCCACTTGCATCGCATTTCACCTGAAATGTCCTTTGGAAATATGGCAACACCAGAACTGGTTTTTCCGTGATTTTCCTCTTCAATAGATTAAAATTCTTCTCAACCTCTTCTGTCTAGTGAAAAGACTTGTGTCTTTTCTTCACTATGTCCATCATCGGTGCACTAATTCCACTGAAATTCCTAATGAACTTTCGGTAGAAACTAGCCAATCCATGAAAACTTCTCACCTCAAAGATATTCTTCAGTGATGGCCAATTCTTGATTACCTCCACCTTATCTGGATCCATCCTCAACTCATCTGCAGAAATAACAAATCCCAAGTAGATGAGCTCTGTCTTCATGAATGAGGATTTCTTCATATTTATCAACAGCGTCTCCTGCTGTAATTTCTACATCACTGTAGCCAAATTTTTTAGATGCTCTGCCACTGTTTTATTGTAAACCAGTATGTCATCCAGATATACGATAACAAATTTTCCGATGAACTCCCTTAGGACTTCATTCATCAACCTCATGAAGGTACTTAGCGCATTTGTTAAGACAAACGGCATAACAAGCCATTCATACAACCCTTCATTAGTTTTGAATGTTATCTTCCACTCATCACCTTCTCTCATGCAGATTTGATGATAACCGCTTTTCAAATCAATATTTGAAAAATACTTTGCTCCACTCAAGCAATCCATCAGATCATCCATCCTTGGCAATGGAAATCTATACCTGATGGTTATCTTTTTGATCGCCCTCGAGTTAGTACACATCCTCCAGCCTCCATCTTTCTTCGGACTAAGTATTGTTGGAACAACACACGGACTCAAGCTTTCTCTGACCAACCCTTTGTCCAACAAATCCTGGACTTGCCTCTTAACCTCTTCATTCTCTTGCGGCGTCAATCTGTACGTGGCTTTGTTTGAAAAACTGGCTCCTAGTATGAGATCAATGTGATGACTCACACTTCTGATCGGTGGTAATGAACGAGGTAGTTCGTCCACTACTATGTCAGTGAACTCTTCCAGTATTTCCTGAACTTCTTCTGATAAATCATCCACTCTTGTGCTGGTCAAAACAATCTTCAGTTTCCTGACCACAATGAATTGCGGATCTTCCTTCTTCTTAACCTCTGTAAGAAGTTCCTTCCCACTCATGAGAAGTACAGTGTTGCTTACTTCCGGTTTCACCTCCTTATCCTTGATTGGAAGCAACATGTGAGTCCTCCCATCCTTCTCTAGGGTGTATGTGTTCATTTTCCCATCATGAATCACATTCCTGTCATATTTCCATGGTCTACCCAGCAATAGATGACAAACGTCCATAGGAATAACATCACATAATATCTTATCATTATATCCTCCTATCTTAAACTCAACCAAACATTGTTTAGTGACAGTTACCTGATGTCCTTTTTGTAGCCACGAAACTCTGTATGGACTTGGATGATCAATCGTCTCCAGCTCCAGCTTTTCTGCCATTTCTATAGAAACGAGATTATTTGTGCTATCACTATCCATAATGACCTTGCATACCCTATCCTTGGTCTTGCAAGCAGTCCAGAAAAGTCTGGTCCTTTGGACTGAACTCTCCACCTCCTTCTCTGGTGTCAAAAGAACTTTTCGCATCATCAGCGATCTTCCACCTTCATCATCTTTTGCCTCAACATCTCTCCTTTGTTCTTCAGCGATATGAGTCTCTCCTCCTTCTCTCTTTTTATCTGGACACTCGTAAGACTTGTGCCCATTCTTTCTGCATGTGAAGCATTTTATTACTCCACCTCTTCCTCTTCCTCTACCTCTGGTACGAGGAAAAGTATTATTATCAGCATATTCTCCTCTCTGTTCAATATGTTTCCCTCGTTGTTCAGCATATTGCCCCCATTGTGAGGTTCCACCTCTCTCAGTTCGAGTCTGAGGTTTCTTCCAGTACTCCTTGAGTTTCTGGTTTCTATCCTGGGAAACTGATTTGCCTCTGGGTTGACTTCTACCTCGACCTCTTTGACCCTACTTTCGGCTCAGCTTCTCTTCAACTTTTAGAGCCATCTGATAAGCATCTTCCATCGTTTGGATGGTTACCATGCTCATCTCATCCTGCATGTCATATCGCAGGCCATTCATATATCTAGCAACCTTCTCATCATCACTTTCCCGATGACCTGCCCTGATGTTCAGCTTGTAGAATTCTTCAGTGTATTCTTTCATTGTCATCATCTTTTGTCTCAGGTTCTACATCCTCCTCAATAGAGTAATCTGGTAATCTCTGGGGATGAATTTCACCTTCATTTTTGTGATCATTATATCCCATCTTTTGATCTTCTGCTTTCCCTTGCAGTGTCTGTCATCTTGTAGTTCATCCCACCACAATGTTGCATGTCCTTTCAATCTAGTGACAACATGCTTGACCTTCTTGTCCTCTTCGACATCTTCATAGTCAAAGTATGTGTCTAGATATCTAATCTAGCCTAGAAGCTCCTTTGCATCCAGATTTCCATCATAAACTAGAATGTCCATTTTCGCTCTTACACCCATTCTCGCAATAGCTCTGATCAAACGTTCATTTTCTACAACTTCTTCTTCTTCATGTTCAGCTTCAATTTCACTTTTGAAATCACTAAGATCCCCATCACTGACTATGCGTCTCTGTGTTGTCTCCATGTCTTCAAGTCTAGCGCGTAGATCATGCATTTCTTTCTCCATGGCTAGATCAGTCATCTGCCTACCTCTTCTTCTCAGCATTTCCCTCTCCTCTGGTGGATCGGGTGTTTGTCTATCCCTTCTCCTTGACGGCATGGTGAAATTTCCTCTTTCCTTTGCTACAGAAAGAAAAGAACCTTTCTAAGCTCTGATACCAAACCTGACGCAGCCCTCCTCAACCCGCAGGTCTTAAGGTTACGTACACAGGATCTTTCCTTTACCATTGGCCCAAAGAGATTTCGGAAATGGCTCTTCTATTTCCCTTTCGGGAAGTCTACACCCACAGACAACTTCAAGAGTTTCCCCCTTGTACTTTGGGAGATCGGACTTCGCACTTTCGCAAATCCGTAGGTCAAGCGCCTGTCTCTCAAGTCTCTGAAACCCGAAAAGAGTCAACGTCGACCCTTCCTCTTTCTCTTTCGGACTTTTCCTTATCGTGATTTCAGCGGTCGCGGTGTCAAGCAATTTTTCCCTGCAATTCCTAAAACTTGATTTGCCGAACCTCTGATGCGCTCGCAAGCTTTGACCTTTCAATTGTCCTTCACTCCGTCGGAACTTTGGACTTCGTGATATCGCAAGTCCTAATGCAATGAATTCAAAACTTCGCTCCACAAAACTCTGAAATGATCAACGGAATTGAATTCTTGTCGAGAGTGCGCCACCTATCCACTTGCTGCCTCCTCTGTGGCCCGCAAAATCCTTTTAACCTTCGGGACTTCGTGGTTCGAGATATCGCAATTCCCGTTGCAAAGTTTACGGAACTTCAACTTACAAAATCCTGATATAGTACCCATGTGTAAATCCAACGGCCCTTGCGGCTTGGATCTATGGTCCTACTCCTCCTGAGCTTAGAGCCTTTAGGAATAATCATGGTAACTCCCCTGCTCTTTCATGAGATCTGACGGCTCACGAGACTTCACGAATTCTCTTCAGAGAATTTCGACCGTCCATTCTTCCTTCAACCAATCAAGGTACTTGGCCTCTGGCTTTCCTTCGACTCCTTCGAACGTCCAAAATCCTTCTGAGCTTTCTTACGACTCTACATCTTTTAGAAAAACCCTTGCACGCACTCCTTGTCGCAGACTTTCAATCACTTTCAAGTGTTGAACTTCTTCGACTCTGCGCACACCTGCAGCAGCAGTCTCTCAATAATTTGCTCAGGTTCGCAACCCTGAGATTTCACTCGGCCTGAAGACTCCTTGCACGGCTCCTGTTGCCTGACTACACTTCTGTAGAAATGAGAACAAAAGCTTTCCCTCCTGAGATTTCAGAGACAAACCTCTGAACACCTTGTCGATGCACTCCTTGTAGAAAATTCAACTGCACTCCTTGCAGGAACTCTTGCTCAGATAGAGAAATAATTGAAACTCATTCCTTTTCCCTTTCCTCTCAGATTTCAAACATTCAACAAGAAATCATTCATACATAGCATAAAAGCAATTGCATGACAGAAAGAGTAAAACATTCATGAGCATAACATTCAAAGATGTATACACAGAGAATATATGAACACCATGAGTCTGAATCACAACTTTCTTATATTAATTCAGAACTTTTGTACATGGAGTCTACTACACAGCTCTCTCTGCTTCTCCTCTATGCTCTCTAGAATTATTATTGTTACAATATACAATGAGGGTGTCTATATCTAGTTTCCCTCCTGCGCTCTAAAACTTTCTAATCTACACATTCAATTCTACCTACTTGCATTAACTACCATAAATGCCTTCTATCTACTAAGGATGAGAGCGAATTGCTCAAGGTCCGTTTACATTATACAAGTGCGCCTCCACTGGATGTTTCATTAATGGTTCAAGATATTTCAAAATTTGTGTTGGGTGCTTTTTCAGCTGTCTGTTATCTCCGCGCTAGCTCGCTTGAGATGCTCCTGCGTCATTTGACCAAAGGAGAATGATACATTCACTCATGGAGCCATGCTGATTTGGCTAGTGGTGAATGGACCAAGTGTAGTCTTTCTCCTAGTAGTCATGTTGATTTGAAAAGGAATGATAAAAACTCAATATTCTCTCACATTGCCTACTCCAGGATGGAGTGATATGTTTTTTATAAGGCAGGATTGACTTGTTTACAAGTCTAGTCTAATGTTGAAGATGCAGGCTCAAGAGACCCCTTGTGATGAGGGGTTTCTTGGTGAATCTAATAAACATTAGGGACCTATATTAATTAAACGTGCATGTGAGGAGATGACACATCAACAAGTCTCATTAAAAAAAATCTAGTAAAGAAGAAATGTGAAGAAGACAAGACAAACCATTGAATAAACCCCGAAAACAAATTAAAGAAGATATTGAAGAGAAAAGACCCCACAAGGAAATTAAGGATGACTCAAAGTGTATAAATAAAGGCTTGATCATTTCATTTATACATATATCACAACTCTCCTCTTCAAGTGTGCATTTCCCAGTTTCTTTGTGCAAGTTGCATAGTTCACTTACCAGTTGCAGTTGTCAGTTGCTAGTTGCAATATATTTTGAAGTGATCTATCTTTTGGTGGTGTGCTATCTATGTCTAGAGTTCGCTACCTTTGAGGGATATTCCTCATAAAAAGGAAAACTTATTTATTTGTTGGGTTTCTTCATTTTATGGGATGTAATTTCTCGCCTGAATTCTTCTTAAGAAATTTTTTTTGGTTTTCTCCCAATGTTGGGTTTCCCAAGATAAAATCTTGTGTCTATTGTGCATGGCTATCTTTCTATGATTATGTTGTTTCCACTGTAGTTTCTATTTTGGTTGATATTTTCAGTGTGTAATTATTCTATGATAATAGTGGCATAAAATTATATTTGAAATCATAAGGAAATAATTATCAGATCTGAAAATTGGAAATTCAACATGGTATCAGAGCTTTGTTGAAATTTTTCGCTGCACAATCTCAGATCTGTTGCTGCACAAACTCAGACCTCAAATCTCTTTGAAGGTCATTTGGAATTTATTGGAAAATGTTGGGAATAATTTTTTCTGCAAATCAATTTGCCCTTCCCTGGCCCATCTACTGGTGCTCTCAGATTGACATTTGGTCAAAGTTGAAATTTTAGGGTTTTTGGGGATTGTTGACATTCCTCAAGTTGTTCTTGTTTTTTTATCTCTTGTTTGAGGAAGGTTATCATGGAGGAATTATTAGTCGCAACACTATGTTTTTCTTGTCTTTTGTTTTCGCTCTTGTTCCAAGCAAGTTATCGTGGATTAATGATTAGTCACAACGCTAGAAAAGTGTTGTTCTTGTCTTTTGGTTTGTCTCTTGTTCCATTCAAGTTACTGTGGAGGAATTATTAGTCACAAAACAAGAAAAGTGTTTTTCTTTTCTTTTGGTTTAGATCTTGTTCTGGGCAGGTTACCATCGAAGAATAAGAGGTCTGAGATAAAATTTTCCATCCATGAAGAGAGGCCATTAAGCCTCGTATTTCTGTGATTTCTTCCTTGTTTGGGAAGGAACATTGATGGAGCATTCGTAGTAAGGTTGTAGGCCTGTCTTACACATTGAGGAGACAGTCTGTCTAAGGAGCAGACCTTGGACAGTAGTATTTTTTATTAAGATAGAACTTTCTCTATATTGGAGGATAGAAGTTACATAGTTGAATTTGTAGATGTTCAAGTTCTTGTATGGCCTAAGAGATCGAGCATAGACTCAGAAATATTGATTGGTGATAGAGAGGGTGGACTATATAGATTATCAGGACATCCAGCCCAGGCATTGGTACATGAAAATATCCATTTTTGTGAGTTATGGCATTAAATATTTTCTCACCTGCATTACATGGCTTTGCTTGTATTAAAAAGAATGGTTACATGTATTCCACAGATTCGAGTAGAGCATGAGGGTAATTTTGTGGGATACAATGAGACTTTGAAGGCCTATGGGATCTACATCCTAGGACAACATCAAATTGAGGTCAGTCGAGATGTTTCTTTTGATGAAGAGGTAGCCTTCAGAGGGTCTAAAGAGTCATATATGGAGATTGATAATGAGGAGAAGGAGGCTCTAAAGTATAATGGTATAGATCTCTATAGTCCAATTGTTCATCCTTCAAACTATTAGAAGGAGTCAGTAGATCCATCAGAGCCAATGGATATACCTAGTGTTCGCGTTCAAACGGTCACCAGGTGAGCAAAATGGAGAGCGCTCTGCATACCCTGTTGGGTTCATCAGGGCAGAACATCTGTGGCAGCATGGGGTTAACAGAAAACAAAACTGAATACAATCTAACTATCAACTGAAAGCAAATAACACTGTAAAAATAAACAAAAACATCAAACATAAGACAAGGGGGTCATCAATGGTTTCAAGGCTTGGTATATTAATGAAACTAGAGCACACGCTGAAGAAAGGGACAGGGGATCCTTCTCCCTCCAGCGGAAGGCTCTTCGGGGCCCTCAACACAATGCTTTCCTTACAAAATGAATAGAACTGAACTGAGTGGTGAAAGAACTTTGGGTCACGCCGTTGATGGATTGTTTGTCAAAGGCTAAGCTCTGAATCATCTGGACAGCATAACATTGTTTCGAATTCCCTGGTAAAACAGTGTCCCCTCATGGCCTTTTATAGCAACTTCAAGGGCGGTTGCATAACTTTCTCCAAGTGTGAATAGGGGCGCATTAGGGTTTAGTTAGGTCATTAATTCGTCGAATTTGCAGAGTCGGATCTGATTTGAGGGTCAAATCATCTTGGGGGCCGGTCTGTAGGCGGTCAGGAGGCCGACTTATGCAATTAATGCGCCGTATTAGCAAATGCGCGGGTTTTTGTGTTGACAGTCGCGCGTCGTGCGTGCATGCGCTAGAAACATGTTTTTTCCCCACGCATGTGCGCGCACATCAAGCTGCTGTAAAGCGCCCTTCAATTTTTGGTTACTTTGTATAGTTTTTGGCCCTTCTGGAGTGTTGTGAAACTTAATTCAGTGCCATGAGTGACTTCATTGTTGTTTTGATTGATGTGGAGTTCTTGTCGCCATGTGCAGACGAAATTTCAGTGATAACAGATGCCCCCTGATGGATGAGGTTAGGAGCATACGTATAGCCAAAATCCCTCAATGTTTCTTCTACTGAGAATATGGTTGTAAGGGAAAGCAAGAGTGGGACCGGTCAGAGCGATCCGTTGGAGGAAAAAGGAACCGGTATCTCGACCTTCTGAGAGACGTGCATGAAAAAATATACAACTATGTACAAACGAGGCGGGCATGCCCCATGCTCGTGTGATGTAACTTTGAACAAAGATGACGGAAGTGTTGGTGTAGACAACTGCAGCGCCCTCGGGGGCGGTAAATGATAAAGGCAGAAGACAATTCTGCAACGGAACATACTCTAAATAACAGGCAATGATCACTGTAATAAGCAGCGACGATGATGTGGGCATTGATGGCCCTACCAAGTTCAGAGGTCTTCGGCAAATGACAAAAAGAACTGCAACAGTCACAAAGTAAGACCCACCATAACATGAGAGAGTGTTGGCGTCGAATGTT
>ML782042.1:354233-416960 GCA_009831015.1 Picea engelmannii
AAACGGTCACCAGGTGAGCAAAATGGAGAGCGCTCTGCATACCCTGTTGGGTTCATCAGGGCAGAACATCTGTGGCAGCATGGGGTTAACAGAAAACAAAACTGAATACAATCTAACTATCAACTGAAAGCAAATAACACTGCAAAAATAAACAAAAACATCAAACATAAGACAAGGGGGTCATCAATGGTTTCAAGGCTTGGTATATTAATGAAACCAGAGCACACGTTGAAGAAAGGGACAGGGGATCCTTCTCCCTCCAACGGAAGGCTCTTCAGGGCCCTCAACACAATGCTTTCCTTACAAAATGAATAGAATTGAACTGAGTGGTGAAAGAACTCTGGGTCACGCCGCTGATGGATTGTTTGTCAAAGGCTGAGCTCTGAATCATCTGGACAGCGTAACATTGTTTCGAATTCCCTGGTAAAACAGTGTCCCCTCATGGCCTTTTATAGCAACTTCAAGGGCAGTCGCATAACTTTCTCCAAGTGTGAATAGGGGCGCATTAGGGTTTAGTTAGGTCATTAATTCGCCAAATTTGCAGAGCCGGATCTGATTTGAGGGTCAAATCATCTTGGGGGCCGGTCTGTAGGCGGTCAGGAGGCCGACTTATGCAATTAATGCGCCGTATTATCAAATGCGTGGGTTTTTGTGTTGACAGTCGCGCGTCGTGCGCGCATGCGCTAGAAACACGTTTTTTCCCCGCGCATGTGCGCGCACATCAAGCTGTTGTAAAGCGCCCTTCAATTTTTGGTTACTTTGTATAGTTTTTGGCCCTTCTGGAGTGTTGTGAAACTTAATTCAGTGCCATGAGTGACTTCATTGCTGTTTTGATTGATGTGGAGTTCTTGTCGCCATGTGCAGATGAAATTTCAGTGATAACACCTAGAGATGTTGTAGTGACCAAGAAGAGGCCAGCATGGCTTTGTGACACTTTGCAAAATGTAGAGGAGCATGCGGCTCCTAATGGTACTTTTAGGAAGAGAAAACGATCTCATAGGTTCTTGAGTTATATGGCATTGATAATTCACATCATTGATTCTGAACCTTCTAGTTATGAGGAGGCAGCAGGCCAACAAGTTTGGAAGGACACCATGACGGAAGAGTATCAGTCCATCATGAAGAATGATGTGTGGGAGATAGTTTTGAGATTAGAGGGGAAGTCAATGGTGACTTACAAGTGGATCTATAATATCAAGCATGTAGAAAATGGTAGCGTCGAGACGTACAAAGTGAGGTTTGTGGCTAGAGGATTCTCTCAGAAAGAGAGAGTAGACTATGAGGAGACTTTTGCTCCAGTTGCTAGGTACATTTCCATCAGGACTATTATTTCTCTTGCTTCAGTTATGGGTTGGACATTACATTAGATGGATGTGAAGACCCCATTCCTAAACAGTGTGATTGAGGAGGAAGTGTACATAGATAAACCTCAGGGATTTGTGATATATGGGAAGGAGTCTCATATTTGCAGATTGAAAAAATTCTTGTACAAACTCAAGAAAGCACCCAGGGCATGGTACTCTAGGATTGATGGATACTTGATGAGTCTAGGATTCACCAAGAGTGATATGAATCCCAACATTTACTACAAGGTTGTTAATGGAGATCCTTTGATCTTGGTGTTGTATGTTTATTATATGTTCCTTACAGAGGTAGAGAGGCTCATTGTCGGGTGCAAGAGGATCTTATTTTGATACATTATTTCTTGCAATTGTGGATGTGGCAGAGACCAGGTGATATCTTACTTGGATAGAGGAAGTAAATAGTTGAGATCTTGAGAAGATTCGATATAATGGATTGCAAGTCCATGGCTACACCTACGATGAAGATGAGTGATGAGTGATTATGCTAAGGATTCATATTGGTGGATCCCACTATGTACAGGCGATTGATTGGATCCTTGATGTACCTAGTTACCACCAGGATAAATATTTTCTTTGCAGTGAACACCCTTAGCCAGTTTATGGTTGAGCCGAGGCACTTCCATTTGGTTGCATCAAAGCATGTGTTGAGGTACCTACATAGTACATTTGGATATGGTCCGAGATATGTATCAGGTGGTGAAGTGAGGCAGCAGGGATATACTGATTCTGATTGGGCAGGGAGTGCAGTGGAAAAAAATGGCACCCCAAGGTGTTGCTTTAGTTTAGGATCATCTATAATATCAGTGCATAATAACCAATAATAGACACATCCACATAATGCATAGTACAACAGTTACGTGGAAACCCAATGCGGGAGAAAACCACACAATTCTTTTCATATGTGTATTTAATAATTACATTCAAGGAAGCACCAACTTCCAATTCTCTAGCTCCAATTGGAAGGAGGCTCCAGCCCCCTAGTTTCTCAGGCTACAACCTGAGGGAAGATCCAACTCCCCAATTATTTGGCTACAACCAGAAGGAGGCTACAAAACCCTATGTTCTTTGAATACAAATGAAATGTGGTTAAAACTACCTAGTTCTCCGGCTCCAACCTGAAGGAAGCTCCAACTCCTTGATTATCTAGTACCAACTGGAAGGAGGATACAACCCCCTTTCTTTTCCCCATCCTACCACCCTGAAATACAAGTGACAAATAGATCAAATAGATAATAAAACCACTGCCACACTGTCATTATGATATATACCACTATAAACCTATACCAATATGTGCCAACAACCTATAACTAACTTGTACCAATAGCATGTGATCAACTTGTACTTGTAATCAACATGTACCAAAAAAAACCAATAGGTACACGACCTATATATGTTGCAACTCATGTATGTACGCACCATGTCTATACTGCAGCCTACATATGTACGCGGCATGTATATATTGCAGCCTGCGTACACCTTTAGAAATATAGGGTTTTCACTTTTTCTGAAACTCAGACACTTTGTTGCCTCTGTCAAATCAACCCGCAACCTGTCACTATGTCCAATCTGTAGATGTTCCCTATACACAAATCATCATACATATCCCTTAGAAAACTGCATTTATATCTCTCTAGTCATGTTCCATACATGTGTATACAATCATGATCAAGTGTAATAACCCTCACATGAACCAGACATCAAACCCTCATTGATATGCAGCCTCAAACTTCACAAACAACTTCACAACCACTTCAAAACCAAAATACCTCAACCATGTACAAAAAAATCCCTCAACACTAACAAGATGTATCAATGATAAATATCATATATACTAGCACTGTATTTATGTAGATATGACTTATACAGTAATTTCCATACAACCAATAGCATATCTAGGGAAAATCCTCAAACCCCCATATCTCATGTAGAAAAAAATATCCAACTACTCATCAAAATAAGACATACCTTTTGAACCTGCAGATATATTTGTTGTACCTGATCATTGTAGACCTTCCTGGGGGCTTGCTTTCAGACTCTGAGAACCTAACACCCTTATCAACTCAATATTTCATAGATTTTCCAACTGTACGTGTCATTTTATACTACCATCTCGTGTATGTATGCGACCTCTTCCACTACATCCCATGTACACCTCAAAATCTATGGTTTTTTCATTATTTCTGCAACTCTGAAACTTTCATCGTCAACCCTTATTTCTACCTCACACTTGCGTAACTTCAACTGTATCAATGATTACCTGCAATAAAACTTACACAATAATAGATATTCAATGCACTCAATAGGTGATAATAGGAGACCCTTTATCTATCATTTATACTCTCCAAGTAGCTTCCTCAAGGGGTTTCCGTCTAACTCAGTTTACCCAACTTCCTTCTTTTAGGGCTAACCCACCACTAACCACTTGTCCACTTACAACCACTTTATCCACAAATAGTAAATTCACCACTTCTAGTTGCAACAAAATTATTTTTAATTATTTTATTTTTTGTAACAACTTAACTCATGATTAACTCTTAGTTACAACCACTTTTACTAGTAAACTTATTCTAGGAGCTTCTAGAATAAATTGACTTATTTGACCTTCTAGGGGCTTCTAGATAACCCATGAGGGTTCTCCAACTTCACAAGGCCATAACTCTCTAACCGTGAGGATTTATGTGATGTTCCATGTATCAAAGGAAATGGAACGACATGTATTATCCATCTAGAATAGTCTTACATGCACATTCATTGATACTCATGCCTTTATACCTCAAACAAACTCAGTTCCCTTACCCATACCCTATGCTATCGGAATTCACTATTGGACTTCTCCAAGGGTTGACATCAATATCTAAGGGTTGAAATCAATCTACAATATCACTCTCCAAGGTTTTACATCAATGAAAAATAACAATGCAAACCAATTGTCTGTCAACCTAAGCCAATTGTTCAACAATATCCCCCTTTGTCATTAATGGCAACACCAACATTGATGGAAACACTCTGATGCAACACCAAAGTCGTGGTGCTCATGCTCCCCCTATGACCATTATTCCTCATCAATGTTTCTATCTCTCCCTCTTTGACATCAAGGACAAAGGGTATCTCTCCTTAGTGTTTCTCCCCCTTCCTGAACTCCCCTTGGGGTTACTCCCCCTGTCTTCATGCCTCTTATTACTCTCTCTCTTTGATGACATGTCTGCATGTTTCTGTGTAGATCAATATAGGTATTCATATACCTACTTCCTTTTGGAGTTATTGTCCACTTGTGCTTCCTTGTGTAATCAACTCACATATATGAAAATCATTCAAAAATAAAGCATTCAATAGTTTAAGTATTCAATTAATCTTCCAACACTATCTGAACCACTCTCTGAACCAATATTTGAAACCATGCTCTGAGCTAGTCTCTGAACCAATATGTCTTGAACTCATTCTCTCATCCACTAACATATATATATCCAAACCTGCTAAGTGTTCTTAAGAATCCATCTATGTTCATATTGTTTATGACTCTACTATACAATTGTGCACAATGTTGATCCATCTATCAATATACTATCATTAAGACTTCATTGTTGCAACCGATCAATTTGTCATATTGTACTTATGCTAACTGACTGCTCTGAATTTGTCTACTTTAACTCTGCAAGTTACTTGAAGGATGGTTCTCTAGTATGTAGCAACTACTAAACTAAACCCCCTCTCTAATATTCATATTACCTGGGAATCTCCAAGTTGGGTGGCTCAGAGAAATACCCTCTCTTATGCGAATTCATCTTCCTCTTTGTTTGCATATACATCTTCCCTTTCATTCTCTTTCTGATTTTTGTCACCATCTTGAGTTTTGGAGTCTTCTTCATCCTCCACTTGAATTCCAACACTTTCCTCTTTTCATGTAGAGTCCTCGTGTTCTTATGTTGCTACAAATCCTGAAAGTACGATTCCTTGGACATGTTCTTCATTTACATGTTACTCTTGTTTTTCACTTCTTCTCCAAACCTTCTTCTGTCCCACATCAACATTTTCTTTCATGGGAGTCTATATCATGCTTCTGTAATTTCAAGTTGTGTGTCCATATGATGCAGCCCTCCCCCTTCTCTTCCAGAGGTTGCGCGACCTCTCGGTCAAGGATCTTTAAATTCTCGAGCTGAATTATCTCTTCAAGGCCTTGTTGGCCCCAAATATTTTTTAACACAGACCCTTAGCACTTTAGGCACATGTCGTATGGAACCAACGGGCCCTCTCCTTAGCATTTTTTTTTTAAATATTAATGTTGGCGGGTGATAGCTCCTTCCACTAGCCCCTCTCCACATGTGACCTCATGTTGTGACTCAGGTCTAAACCTCCTAAGTGCTTCATGACTTCGGATTCTGGTTGCCTTGGATGAAGGAGATCTCTTTTTACTCGAACTTTGAACCATCTAAGCTACCCAGAACTAGATATACGAGTCACGCCCCCTCCAACAACCAACGGTGGTGATATTCTTTGGATCTTTGGCTTTGGGGATTTCCTCTAGAGTACTCTTCTCCCGAACTCCAAAAATCTTCACCGCGTTTTCTCTTGGATATAATGGTCTAAATCGGTTTCTCTCTTCGCGAAGATTAACCTTTACTCTACGCAAGTTCCTCCGAGGTTTTTTTTTTTCTGCAAACTCTTGGATCTCCTGCCATGTACCCTTCCTGCTACTGATGACTAGGATTAACTTCATGGCTTCACCCCTTCAACGATCCCGCCTCTCAATGCTTCAAAACACTCCAAACCACGAAGTTCTGAAATGTTTCACGGCTAACTTTTGTGCAGCTCTCCCAGATCTGATGGTCTGGAATGATCTTGCTTCCTCCTAAACGGATCTCACACGTTAACTTGGGGAATCTAAAAAGGTTCCTCCCAAATTAATAATTCTCACCCGCTATCTCTTCTAAGCTTATTCTTCTTTGAGACCTCTGAATCCTCAGAGTGCCTTTTCTACACTTAGTCGAAATTTGACTTTTGTGCGCAACTTGCAATAAGTCTTCTCCTCAACTCAACTTCTTTGTGAGAAAATGTGCACGCCTTGCAACGGTTCATTACTCAACCCATTTTCTCCTCTTGAACAAAAACAACTTAAGTATGCTTCACATGCGCACACCTTGTGAGGTCTCCTGCAATTCTTCTCAAACAAAGCTTAAAGATACTCCTCCTAAGCTTCTGAGTCAAAAGACTATGTCAACGCACTCCTTGCGGACAACGTGCACTCCTTGCAAATAAAAGTTCAAGCTATCTCTTCTGAGATTCTGACTCAAAACAGACTATGTCAACACACTCCTTGCAGACAATATGCACTCCTTGCATAAGCTCGTGAAGAGAAACAATTGAAACTTATCTAATTTCTTAGAGATTCATACATTCAACCATGTAAATGCATTCATAAACACAAGAATGAGTAAATAACAGAGAATGACACTTAAACAAAAAACCTACCATTCATTCATTCAGATAGACATAGCCATAGCAACACCAGTCATTTGGAACGATGCTTCTCTGCTATATTCATTCAACTAAAAATATACATGTGTTCATACACTCTGACAAGATTCAACAACTTCTACTACATATGCACTACAACAACTACAACAATAACTTCAGCAGCTTCTTCTAGGAAACAATACAAAGCTTTATACAAGAGGGGCTCTTCAATCTTTTCCCTCCAACTACTCTAGAGCTATCCTATTGAATTAAAAGCTATCAACTACTAAGGATTTATTACAATAAATATTCCAGACAGACAAATAAGAGAGAAAGCTCCAGATCTGTACTGTGATCTACAACAGTAAAGGAAAATACATTCCCCATCGATCTCATGTGATGGATCAACCTCCAAACATTTAATATTGTCTTTAATTATAATCTTTTTCAGATATTACATTGATATGCCAACTTTGAAATTCAAAAATTCTTCAAAATGTGCGCTAGGGCGTTGAGCTGTCCTCCATGTGCACTTTGTTGAAAATGCTCCTGCATCATACTCCTCTAGACAAAAATCCATGGACTCCTGTCCATGACCTCCTGCACTGACCTTCCATGCTTCTGAATATCTGCTTCATTTACCCAACTGGCATCTTCCTTTGGGTGTCCTTTCCACTTCACCAAATACTCAAAATATGTTTTTCTCTTTGTCTTCTTACCAATTCTTTGATCTATGATCTTCTCCATCTGTGGATTTTCTGCTATAGGAATATTCTCTTTCCACTGAATCTCTTTTTTATCTATTGATCCTTTGGAATCATCTTCCCTATAAGGATACAGGTCTGAAATGTTGAATATGGGCGATATACCCACATCCTCTGGCAGCTCTATCTCATAAGCATTTTCATCAAATTTCCTTGGGATATTGAATGGTCCTATCTTCTTCAACTTCATTTTGTTGTATGTTTCCCTTGGGAACCTTTCCTTCCTGAGATGTGCCATAACTTGATCTCCCACTTCAAATTGAAGTTTTCTCCTATGTTGATCAACTATGAGATTGTATTCTTTATTGCTGCTCTACAACTATCCCTTGATTTTATTATGAAGCTTCTTCATTTCTGCAGCGAAGTCTTATGCTCCAGCGCTTCTGAATTCATTCTTCTCTAGATTTCTTAAATCTGATACTTCTCATGTATTTATTCCATACACTATCTGAAACAAACTCTTTCATGTACTTCTATTTATTGGTTCAATGTATGCAAATTCCGCTTATGCTAGAATTTGATCCCACTGGCTATGATGTTCGGTGACCAAACTTCTCAGGAAATCTCCTAAACTTTGATTTACCACCTCAGTCTGCCCATCCGTTTGAGGGTGATATGTAGAACTAAAATATAGATCGGTTCCCAGTTTCGTCCACAACGTCCTCCAGAAATGACCAACAAATTGTGTGTCTCTGTCTGAGACAATACTCTTAGGAAACCCATGAAGTCTCACAACTTCTTTGAAAAACAAATTTTCAATGTGTGTTGCATCATTAGTTTTCTGGCATGGGATAAAGTGTGCCATCTTTGAAAATCTATCAACTACCACAAATATGGAATAGCTTCATCTTTGTGTTCTCGGCAATCCCAACACAAAATCCATTCTTATTGCATCCCAAGGCTTCTCTAGAATAGGAAATGGTAGATACAATCCATTGTTTTGTTTCTTCCCCTTTGCATACTGACAGATCTTACATCTTTTCACAAACTTCTTTACGTATTCTCTCATAACTAGCCAATAGTATGAACTTCTCAACTGTGCAAATGTTTTTTCATGGCCGAAATGTCCGGCTAGACCTCCACTATGTTTTTCTTTCAATAGATTATCCCTCATTGAGCATTTCGGTATGCACAACTGGAAACCTTTAAACAACAATCCATTTTGAATCAGATACTTTGTCCACTGGATTTTTTCTCTGAGCACAGGATTTGCACATGCTTCTTTAAAATCTAGATCATCATAATACATGTCCTTAAAGTGTTCGAAGTCTAAGGTTTTCACTTGAAATTCCTCCAGAATCAGACATCTCCTGCTCAATGCATCAACAAATTTGTTAGCATTACCATAAATATGTTTAATGGCAAAAGTGAAATTTTGCATAAATTCTATCCACTTATCATGGCTTTGATTTAACTTCTCTTGTCTGGTTATGAATTGTAAATCTTGATTATTGCTATACAAAACAAATTCTTTTGGAACAAGATAGTGTCTCCATTTCTTCAAGGTTTTGATTACTACATAAAATTATTTGTCATATGTGGAGTACTTCTTCTTGGTATCATTCATATTCTCACTAAAATATGCAACATTCCTATTATCTTGGCTCAAGACTGCTCCAATTGCAACTCCACTAGCATCACATCTTACTTGAAATGTCTTCCCGAAATCTAGCAAGACCAGAATCAGTCGTTCTGTTATCTTCTCATTCAATATATTGAATCTTTTCTCTGCTTCTTCTATCCATTTGAAAGATGTGTGTCTCTTCTTCACCATATCCATCATTGGTGCACAAATTCCACTAAAACTTCTAATGAATTTCCTATAGAAACTTGTTAATCCATGGAAGCTTCTCACCTCAAATATGCTCCTTGGTGATGGTCATTCTTTGATTGCTTTCACCTTATCTGGGTCCATATTCAACTCATTTGCAGAGATCACAAAACCCAAATAAATAAGTTATGTTTTCATAAAAGAGGACTTCTTCAGATTTATCAGTAGCTTCTCTTTCTTCAATCTTCTCATTACTAATGTTAAGTGCCTCAAATTATCTTCTTCAGTTTTACTGAAGACTAATATATCATCCAGATATACAACCACAAACTTACCAATGAAATCTTTCAATACCTCATTCATCAATCTCATAAAAGTACTTGGGGAATTTTTTAAGCCAAATGGCATAACAAGCCATTCATACAACCCTGTGTTTGTCTTGATGGTTGTTTTCCACTCATCACCTTCTCTCATTATTATCTGGTGATATCCACTCTTCAAGTCTATCTTTGAAAAAAAAATTGCTCCAATCAAACAATCCATTAAGTCATCCATCCTTGGAAAATGAAATCTATATCTGATGGTGATCTTATTTATGGCTATTGAGTCTATACACATTCTCCATCCTCCATCTTTTTTTGGACTTAACACAGTTGGTATTGCGCATGGACTCGAGATTTCTCTAACCAAACCCTTGTCTAGTAAATCATGAACTTGTCTCTTTACCTCCTCATTCTCTTGAGGTGTCAATATGTATGCTTCTTTGTTTGAAATACTTTCTCCTGGTATTATATCAATGTGATGGTCGATACTCCTGATGGGTGGCAATGAGCTAGGTAACTCATCCACTACTATCTCAGCAAAATTCTCCAATGGATCCTAAACTTATTCAAGTTGATCATCCATAGAAGTACTTGTAAGAACAACTCTGGGTTTCCTCACCACAACAAATTGCATCTCTTGCTCCTTATTTATTTCACTTAGGCGTTGCTTCCCACTCATGAGAAGTATACTTGTGTTGGCTTCTTCCTTCACTTTATTTTCCTCAATTGGTAGCAGCATGTGTGTCCTACCATTTTTTTCCAAGGTATAGATATTTTTCCTCCCATCATGAATGACATTCCTATCATACTGCCATGGTATCCCCAAAAAAACATGACATACATCCATGGGAATTACATCACAAAAAATCTTGTCTCTATATCCTCCTATCTTAAATTCAACTAGACATTGTTTATTTATTGTTACATGATGTCCTTTATACAACCAAGAGACTTTATATGGACTTGGGTGTGTAGTTGTCTCCAGCTCCAAATTATCCACCATCCATGTGGATACTAAGTTATCAATGCTTCAACTGTCAATTATTACCTTACATACTCTATCCTTAGTCTTGCAAGCAGTTCTGAGCAAATTGTTCCTCTGCACTGGTTTTTCAACCTCTGGCTCTGGTTTTAAGAGAACCTTCTTCGTCATCAAAGGTTTTCCATCTTCTACACCTTCTTCCTCAACATTCCGCTTCTGCACTTCCAAAATGTGAGCTTCACCTCGTTCTTTCTTTCTCTCGAGGCATTCCCAAGACATGTGTCTTGTCTTTACATAGGAATAACACCTCACTTCTCCTCCTCTGCCTCTTCCTCTTCCTCGAGGAAAAAAAAATCTTCCACCACTCTGTCTTCCTTGGGAAATTCCTCCTCTTTCTAAGTGACAGTGTGGTTTTTCATCCTCACCCTTGGGTTTATGTTCCTTGTCATGGGAAACTCCTTTACCTCTTTTTAGGCTTCTACCTCTGCTTCTCTGACTCTGCTTCCTAGCCAATATTTCCTCTGCTTTCAATGCAACTTGATAAAAATCCTCCACTGTCCTCAGTGTCATCATGCTGATTTCATCCTGGATTTCATATCTCAAACCATTGATATACCTGGAAAAATTTTCATCATATTTCTCTCTCTGTCCAACCCTGATGTTTATCTTGTAAAACTCCTATGTGTATTCTTTCACTGTCATTCCCCTCTGTCTCAGGTTCTGCAATCTCTTGAACAGATTTATCTGAAAATCCTTGGGTATGAATTTAGCTTTCAACTTGGCTACCATTATGTCCAAATTTTCAATCTTTTGTTTGCCTTTGCTCCTTTTGTAAGCCTGCATTTCATCCCACCACAGTGTTGCATGTCCTTTTAATATGGTGACAACATGTTTCACCTTTTTCTCCTTATTGACATCTTCATAGTCGAAGTACTTTTCCATTGATCTTATCCAATCCAACAATTTTTCAACGTATAAGTTTCCCTCGTACATTGGGATGTGTATTTTGGCTCTAGCTCCCAATTTGACAACTTCTTTCAGCAAGCGTTCCTCTGCAGCGTCCACTGCTATAGCTTCTTCAACTTCCCTTTATTCGCTTTCTACATCACTGACGTCTCCAGCATCAGGTGCTCTCCTTTGCACTATCTCCATAGCATCCAACCTTGCTCAGAGTTCTCTCATTTCCCTTTCAACTGCTTGATTTTCTATAGGTGGCTATGCATGTCTTCTAGGTGTCATTGTGATAACCTTTCTCCACACACAGATCATGAATTGAGGCTTTGATACCACTTAATGCATCCCTCCCCCTTCTCTCCTCGGGGGTGTGTGACCTCCCGATCAAGGATCTTTAAATTCCTAAGTTGAATTAGCTCTTCGAGGCCTTGATGGCCCCAAATTTGTTTTAACACAGGCCCTTAGCACTTTAGGCACAGGTCGTATGGAACCCGCGGGCCCTCTCCTTAGTACTTTTTTTAAAATATTAATGATGGTGGGTGCTAGCTCCTTCCAATAGCCCCTCTCCACATGTGACCTCAGGCTGTGACCCGGGTCTAAAAATCCTAAGCGCTTCGCGACTTCATATTCTGACTTCCTTGGATGCAGTAGATCTCTTTTTACGTGAACTTCGAACCATTGAAGCTACCCAAAACCATATCTATGGTTCACGCCCCCTCCAACAACCAACAGTGGTGATCTTCTTCAGATATTCAGATTTGGGGATTTCCTCTAGAGTACTCTTCTCCCGAACTCCATGAATCTTCATTGCGTGTTCTCCTGCATCTAACGGTCCAGATCGATTTCTCTCTTTGTGACTTGACAAAGATTAACCTTTTCTCTACGCAAGTTCCTTCGAGGTTTTTTTTCCATGAACTCTTGGATCTCCTGCCACGTACCCTTCCTGGTACCGACAACTAGGATTCACTTTGTGGCTTCACCCCTTCGTCAATCATGCCTCTCAATGCTTCAAAACACTCTAAAACATGAAGTTCCAAAATGATTCATGGCTAACTTTCGTGCATCTCTCCTGAATCTGATGGTCTGGAATGATCTCGATTCCTCCTTAACGGATCTCACATGTTAACTTGGGGAATCTAAAACAATTCCTCCAAAACAAATAATTCTCGCCCGTTATCTCTTCTAAGATTGTTCTTCTTCGAGACCTATGACTCCTTAGAGTTCCTTTTCTACACTTAGTCGAAATTTGAATTCTATGTGAGAAATTGTGCACGCCTTGCAACGGTTCATTACTCAACCCAATTTCTCCTCTTGAACAAAAATAACTTAAGTATGCTTCACCTATGCACACCTTACGAGGTCTCTTGCAATTCTTCTCAAACAAAGCTTAAAGCTACTCCTCCTGAGCTTCAGAGTCAAAATACTCTGTCAATGCACTCCTTCCAGACAATGTGCACTCCTTGCAAATAAAAGTTCAATTTATCTCTTCTGAGCTTCTGAGTCGAAACAGACTCTATCAACGCACTCCTTGTAAAAAATATGCACTCCTCGCATAAGCTCGTGAAGAGAAACAATTGAAACTTTTCTAATTTCTCATAGATTCACACATTCAACCATGTAAATGCATTCATAAACACAAGAATGAGTAAATAACAGAGAATGGCACTTAAACAGACAACCTACCATTCATTTATTCAGATAGACATAGCCATAGAAGCATCAGTCATTTTGAACGATGCTTCTTTGTTATGTTCATTCAACTGAAAATATACATCTGTTCATACACTCTAATAAGCTTCAACAACTTCTACCGCATATACACTACAACAACTACAACAATAACTTCAACGACCTCTTATGGGAAACAATACAAATCTTTATACAAGAGGGGCACTTCGATCCTTTCCCTCCAACTACTATAGATCTATCCTATTGAATTAAAATCTATCAACTACTAAGGCTTTATTACAATAATATTCGAGACAGACAAATAAGAGCAAAAGCTCCATATCTGTCCTACAATCTACAACATTAAAGGAAAATACATTCCCCATCGATCTCATGCAATGGATCAACCTCCAAACATTTAAGATCATCTTTAATTATCATCTTTTTTAGATATTACATTGATCTTCCAACTTTGAAATTCAAAAATTCTTCAAAATGCGCGATAGGGCGATGAGTTGTCCTCCATGTGCACTTTGATGATGATGCTCTTGCATCACCATAGTTGTGGAATTTGTAACATTCAATATTTTGTGAGGCCACATAAGCATTTCTTGTCTGATTATTTCTTTCATAAGCCCTGCAATCTACAACCTTAACTCCAAAGTTAGTACGATAAAAATAGTGAACATAAAATAAATTTTTATACCTGGGAGTGAATGATTTTCCTTGTGGTGTAGTCCTTCTGTAATTTTTCCTTGGCTTATCAAGATCTTCTCTTTGGTTGTTTCTTTCACAACGATTGAAGCTTACTTGTTGCTTGAATGTAGAGGGTCTTATGTATTCATTTCTTTCTAATTCTTATTGACCATGATTCCTTCCTTTGAGAACTTCTGCATAACTCTTTTTTTCTATTGCTTTTTTCATGGAGCTTGAACCTTTCTCAACCTGCATTCTGTTGTATCCTAAATTCTGGTGTTATCTTGCTACATTTCCATCTTCTGGAGATATTTTCTTAGAGTGATTGATTTTTCTTCCAACCTCTCAATCATATTCTTCTTCTCTTCTAGCTAACTTCTGAGTATTTCTTCAATCCTTTTGTCCTCTTCTACTTGAACTTTCAACTTCATAATTATCTGGTTGACTTCCTCTGAGTTGACATTCTGAGTTTCATTTAGTTATTTCTTGAGTAACTTGTTTTTCTTTCTTTCTTTCTTTCCTTATTTCTTCTAAGGCACTAATTAGTTATGCTCTGAGATCGACTTAGCCTTCTTCTTATGAACTATCATATTTTCTTATTTGATTTTTCTTAGCCATAAATAGTACCCTTTTTGAATCACTGTCAGTTTCATCATCTTCACTAGATGAGGAAATGTCTTTTCTTGAGTACAGATTTTTCTTGAAGACTTTATTTTTGTTTTTCCATTTTCCCTTTTGATATCTCTTTTCTTTCTTGGGCTCTTCCTCTTCATCACTATCTTAATTTCTAGCATAAGGACACTTATTTTCAAAATGACCAACTTTACCACAATTAAAACATTTCAACGGAATCTTACCTTTATATTTAACGATTTCCCTTTTTCAACTTTCTTACGAAGTTTTCCATTTCTTAATCTTTTTTTGAATCATCGTTGCAGCTACATTCTAACTTTGGCTTTTTCTTGTGAACTTACTTTGATTGTTGCTTGTTACTTTTATTTTTATTCTTAGATGCTTTAAATACGGCTTCCTTTGTAACTGGATTGTCTTGTTATGTCCTCGTCTCATAAGTTGTGAGTATCCCATGTAGCTCATCCATGGTCATTGTATCTAGATCCACTCTTTCTTCTAGGGCTGATATCTTTGAGTAAAATCTCATTGGTAGAGATATTAATGCCTTTTTAACAACGGTCAGTTTCTTTATCTCATCTCTCAATCCTTTGATGTCATTTACTACCTCATCGGTGCATAGAAAGTAGGTTGTTATGTTTTCATCTTCATTCATCTTTAACTGTTCGAACTTTTATCTAAAAATTTGAAGTTTGGCTTCCTTAAATTTTTCATCTCCTTCATAGATAGTATTCAGTTTTTCCGACATCTCCTCGGAGGATTCACAGTGCATGATTTAGTAAATATTGATTCATCTACACCATTTTGATTAGAGTTATTTTCTCTTGAATTATTTTCTATTAGTTTATCTCCATCCTTGTCTGTTGGAGGAGTAGTTGGTGCTTTGTATCCATCCACCATTGATTTCCAAACATCAAATCCTTGTGATTGTATGTATGTTTGTATTTTCTTGCTCCATAGTGCATATTTCTCACCATTAAACTATGGTATCCCAACTCTAGTGTGATCCATGATATCCTTCCAGTGGTTAAATTGTTTCTTGAAGGACCTGCTCTAATACCAATTCTTGGATTACTGACAAGGGGGTGAATCAGTAATGAGAAATTTATACCACAATTTATATTCCTTTAACTTATTCAACAATTTTCATCAGTTCATCATTAATATGTTATTGCATCATATAATATTAACATCCATCAGTGCATAATAACCAATAATAGACACACCCACACAATGCACAATACACCAATATTTTACGTGGAAACCCAATGTGGGAGAAAACCACAAAAAAAAATTCTTATGTCTTTAATAATTACATTCAAGGAAACACCAATTTCCAATTCTCCGGCTCCAATTGGAAGGAGGCTCCAACCCCCTATTTTCTCAGGCTACAACCTGAGGGAAGCTCCAACTCCCCAATTCTCTAGCTACAAACAAAAGGAAGCTACAGCCCCTTATTTTCTCTAGCTATAGCCTGAAGGTGACTACAACCACCTAGTTCTCAGGATCCAACTCCCTGATTCTCCGGCACCAACCAGAAGGAGGCTACAACTCCCTTTCCTTGCCCCGTCATGTCACCCTAAAATATAAGTGCCAAATAGATGATTAAACCAATGACACACTGTCACTGTGAGATATACCACTGTAAACCTATACCAATCTATGCCAACAACCTCAAACCAACCTCTATCAACAACCTGTGATCAACGTGTACCTATAATCAACCTGTACCAACAAAAACCAACAGGTATGCGACCTGTATATGTTGCAGCTCACGTATGTACGTGCTCTGTCTATATTGTAGAGTGTGTATGTACGTGGCCTGTATATACTATAGCCTGCGTACACCTTCAGAAATCTAGGGTTTTCACTTTTTATGAAACTCAAACACTTTGATGCCTCTGTCAAATAAACCTGCAACCTGTCACTATGTTCAGTCTATAGGTGTGCCCTATGCATACATCATCATACATATCCCTTAACTAAGTGCATATATATCTCTATATTCATGTTCCATACATGTGTATACAATAATGATCAAGTGTAATAACCCTCACATGAACTAGACATCAAACCCTCACTAATATGCATCCTCAAACTTCACAAACAACTTCACAACCACTTCACAAACAACTTCACAACCAAAATCCCTCAACCATGTACCAAAAAATTCCTCGACACTAACAAGATGTACCAATGATAAATATCATATATACCAGCACTATATTTATGTAGATATGACTTATACAGTAAGTGCCATATAGATAATATCCTCTCTAGGGAAAATCCTCAAACCCCCATAACCATATCTCATGTAGACAACAATATCCAACTACTCATAAAAATAAGACATGCCTTTTGAACCTCTAGATAGATCTATTGCATCTTATCATTGTAGACCTTCATTGGAGATTGCTTTCAGACTCTGAGAACCTGACACCCTCAACAACTCAAGATTTCATAGCTTTTCCAGCTGTATGTGCCCTTTTATACTGCTAGCCAGCATATGTACGTGACCTCTTCCACTGCAACCCACATACACCTCAAAAACTAGGGTTTTTTCAGTATTTTTGCAACTCTGAAAATTTTGTCATCAACCATTCTTGCTACCTCAAACTTGCATAACTTAAGATGTATCAATGAGTACATGAAATAAACCTTACACAATAATAGATATTGAATGTGCTCAATAGGTTCTACTACGAGACCCTTTCTCTCTTATTTATACTCTCCAAGTATCTTCCTCAAGGGGTTTCCTTCTAAGTCAGTTTACCCAACTTCCTTCTTTTAGGGCTAACCCACTTCTAACCACATTTCCACTTACAACCACTTTATCCACAAATAGTAAAATCACCACTTTGAGTTGCAACTAATTTATTTTTAATTATTTTCTTTTTGCAACAACTTAACTCATGATTAACTCCTAGTTACAACCACTTTAACTAGTAAACTTCTTCTAGGAACTTCTAGAATAAATTGACTTCTTCGACATTATAGAGGCTTCTAGATAACTCGTGATGGTTCTCTGACTTCACAAGGCCATAAATCTCTAACTGTGAGGAGTTATGTGATGTTCCACATATCACTGGAAATGGCACAACATGTATTATCCATATAGAATAGTATTGCATGCATATTCATTGATATTCATGCCTTTATACCTCAAACAAACTCGGGTCCCTTTCTCGTACCTTGTGCTACCGAAATTCACTATCGGAAATCTCCAAGGGTTGAAATCAATCTATAATATCACTCTCCAAGGGTTGACATCAATGACAACTAACAATCCAAACCAACTATCCATCAACCTAAGCCAATTTTCCAACAGCAGAAGTGGAGTATATCGCAATTGATGTCGCAAGTCATGAAGTAGTATGGATTCTTAAGCTTCTTACAGTACTATTTGATCAAGATCTAGAGACGACCTTGATATAATGTGATAATAAAAGTTGTATCAATCTTTCGTACAATCTATTATTTCATGACAGGTCGAAGCACATTGAGATAAAATATCACTTCATTCGAGACATTGTACAGAAGGGAGCAGTAAAGCTCCAATACATATCCACAGATGAGCAGATTGCAGACATTCTCACCAAGCCTTTGTCTAGGGAAATTTTGTATAGTTCAGAGACAAGATTATCATGATGCAGAATGTCTCCCTCGCTGAGAGGGAGTGTTGATGTTTTAGCATCAGGCATACATTCTCCTAGATTGGTTATGCTTATTTGACCAAGGGAGAATAATACATTTACTCACAGGGCCATACTGATTTGGCTAGAGGTGAATGGTCTAGGATTTTGATGTTTCTCAGGTTAACATCATTAGGAAGACAATCGCCCAGGATTTTGATGTTTCTCCAGTTAGCAACATCAAGCAAACATTCTCCCATATTGGTCATACTGATTTGACCAAGGGAGAATGATACATCCAGTCAAGGGGCCATGTTGATTTGGCTAGTGGTGAATGGCACAAGTGTATTCTTTCTCATATTAGTCATGCTAATTTGACAAGGAGTGATAAAGACTCGAGATGCTCTCACATTGCCTGATCCAAGGAGTGATCTATTTTTTATAGGGCAGGTTTGACTTGTTTAAAAGTCTAGTCTAATGTTGAATATGTAGGCTCAAGAGACCCCTTGTGATGAGGGGATTCTTAATGAATATACTCAACCTTAGAGCCCTATATTAATTATATGTGCATGTGAGGATATGACACATCAACAAGGCTCATAAAAAAAAATTCTAGTAAAGATTAAATTCCAAGAAGACAAGACAAACCATTGAAGAAACCCTAGAAATAAATTAAAGAAGATATTGAAGACAAAAGAAGAAGTCGGCCCCACCAGGAAATTAAGGATGAATCAAAGTGTATAAATAAAGGCTTTATCATTTCATTTATACATATCTCATATTTATCCTCTTCAAGTGTACATTTCCCAGTTGCTTCATGCCAGTTGCATAGTTTTCTTACCAGTTGCAATTGCTAGTTTCCAGTTGCAATATCTTTTGAAGTGTGTTATCTTTTAGTGATACTTTGGCAGTACGTTATCTCTGTCCAGGGTTCACTTCCTTTGATGGATATTCCTCATACAAGGGTGAACTTATTTATGTGTTGATTTTCTTCATTTTATGGTGATGTGTGTTCTGGATCGAATTCTTCTTCAGAAAAGTTGTTAGGTTTTCTCCCAAGGTTAGGTTTCCCAGAATAAAATCTTGTGTCTACTGAACATGGATATCTTTCTATGATTCTTTTTTTTCCGCTGTAGTTTTTATTTTTGTTGAGTTTTTTAGTGTGTAATTATTCCATGATAATAGTGGCATAAAATTGTGTTTGAAATCATAAGGAAATAATTATCATATCTAAAAATTGAAAATTCAACAGTATTTGATCTTTCCAACATTTCCTAAATAACGTGTAGGTCAGCACCTATGTCATGAACCTAATTGAATCATCATTAATAATTGAAATGTCCAAACCACGTGCTCTTCTGAATGTGTCATACTTATCCTTCATTCTTCCTACCAATCCCTTCTCCTTCAACTTGTCTGTGAATAATGGTAGTAGGTCTTCCCCTACTGATGGTAACCTAATGATCCACACGATGAGTTCAATTTCTATTGACACCAGCCTATTCAGCCTTAAAAATTCTCCATGGATGCAATTGAGCAACAACTTGACATAGATTTTTATCTATGCACTCCTTCTAAAATGTAGAATGTCTAACATATTCAAAATGCTTGTTTTCTCCAACCCTATTCCTCATTCTTGTGGATCTATTATTACTACCTGTGAATCTTAGGTTAGGTTTACAGTCCTATACTTATCTAGTGCTAACTCTAGAAACTTCTTTATATTTTTCAAGTCATGGGATGCATACTTTAGATTCCCTATTGTACCTAACATATCCTCTTCAACTATTACCCCCGATGGGATCTTTGGTTCAACAAGTTCACACTTTGATTCCTTTGGTAGCCTAACCTGCTTCACTGTTAGCTTCCTTGGTGGCACATAATCCTTCAAAAAATTTATCGGGCTTGGCCTAACGTTGATTCTCCCGAAGTTTCCTTGAATGCAAGTATCGATGTCTTCCTATTGCATTGTTTCTTTTGTTGTGATGAAGCTTCTATTGTCTTCAGTGGTTCCATTGACCTCTACAACTTTCTTGCATGACTCTGTTAAATTCACTTGGCTAGTTCTATCTCTTTGAAATGATCGAACAACAATAACCTTTCCCTATCGACCCTTCTTCTACTTTTATATCCTATCACCAGTTGTTTTTATTCTTCTTCACGCCCAAAACTACAGTCTAATCCACTTGCATTCACATTCAATCTTTTCCCTAACTCTTCATTAACTTGGTATCCTCCGACAGATTATACACTAGATTTTCAATTCTATCAAAATCATCTTGTTGTTTTTAATTTATGATTACATAGCTCCACTACCTCACCGTCATGTTTACTCTTAAATGCTTGTTCCGTCATGTATGTTCTTTAATGTGTTTCCCTTCTTTTGCACAGATTTATACCACGATTCCATCCTCCTTCCTATGCATTATTTCTTCCTCTTTTCTACATCTCTGCGACATTTTTCTGGTCTCTCTCCTTACTTAGTTTGAATAATACATTATGCATAAATTCAACATTTTGTCTCTTAATTTAAACTCTTTTATTGTTTTTTATTATTTTCTTTTTCTTTTTATTATGTAATACACTATAGTATAGATACTATGGTACACATACTGCGCACTCAGACTAATGCACGCAAGCATGGTTGTCCCTATACAGTTTTAGTCCACTACCATTAACCAGTCCATCCACAACTTCCTCATTCATTTTTTCCAACTGGACAACACCTTCTTCTGTTACAGATCCGATCACATATGGACCCAGCCAACGCATCTCAAACTTTCCCGGGTGTTGCAAAAACTTATTGCCATAAAGAAAAACTAAGTCTCCTATCTGGAACTTATTATTTTTAATGTGTCGGTCATGCCAAGATTTCTCACATGCTTTCTGAACTTGTTGATGAAATCTTGTGACAAAATGGTCTTCTTCCATCTCTACTAGTTCTAGTAGCCTCTTCTCTACTGTGCCATAATCTGTAAGTTATGTCGACGCAGTAATGCGCAGACTTGGCACAATGAATTCCATAGGCATAATCGCTTCATGTCCATACACTAATTTGAATGGTTTATGTTCTGTCATTTTCTTACTTTCATTCTTATATTCCCATAACATTGTTGGGATCCTCAATTCCCAGTCGTCTTGACTCACATTACACACCTTCATCAGTTCATGCTCTAGGATCTTATTGAATGCTTCCATTATTAGATTTTCATGAGGATGATACAATGTGATCTTTTGATGATGAATCTGAAACTCCTATGTCAAAGATGTAATCGTCTTATTCATAAAATGAGTTATGTGATCACTCATAAGTATTCTAGGGCATCCAAACCTTGTAACTACAGTTTCAAACAAATATCATGCAGTTGTCTATGCACTCCAATATCTGGTTGGTTTCGCTTCAGCCCATCTGGTCAAGTAATTTATCACAGAAGTGATGTATCTGGCTCCTGGCCTCTTTGTTGGTGGATTAATCAATCCAACAAAATCAATGACCCATTTATCAAAAGCATGTAATGTCATTTGTGATACTAACAACATCTCATCTCTCTTGGAAGGCTTCCCAAGTCTTTGACAGACATCGCAGGTTTGACATAATTATTTTGCATCTGTATGAAGGGTGGGCCACCATAGTCCTGCACACAAAATCTTCTAAGTTGTCACTTTTCCTGCATAATGACCTCCTGCAACTCCTTCATGTGCCTCTAATAATATCATATGTATTTCATGCTCCAATACGCATCTTTGCAAAATACCATATGTGCCTAACTTATATAAATTTCCTTCCATAAAATGATAGTCTTCTTCCTTCACTACTAATTTCTTCTTCTACGTAACTATAAATTATGGTGGGGCTACCCCTGTACTCAAGAAATAGACTATGTCTACAAAATAATCATCAACCATCTGTACAATAAATAAGTGTGTGTCCGGTAGACTATCTTCTAAGTTTCCTTCATCTTCCCCTGATATTGTGCGTGATAAGTGATCAAGTACTGAATTAAATTTCCCTAGTTTCACAATTACCTCAAATTCATATTCCTTAAACAATAATATCCATCTACATATTATCCCCACCCCCCCCCAAACACTGGCTTATTCACTGGGTATCTTAGTGCATAATGATTTTTATACATCTTAAAGTGTGATCCCAAAACATAATGTCTAAACTTTTGCAATGTATACACCATTGCTAATCCTTCATGTTTTGTAGTAGTATAGTGTTGTTCTGTAGTTGAAAACTTCCTGCTTGCAAATGCATTGGGATTATCTATATCTCTTTCTCTCAATTGAGCTATAGTGATGCCTAATGCTACAGAGGATGCATCTACGTAAACATGAAACTCCTTCTTCCAATCTGGAAATATCAAAATCGGTGTGGTAACCAATTTCTTCTTCAAAATATCTAAACTTTTATGATATTTCTCATTCCATTGAAACTTGTTGTCCTTCTTTAGTAATATTTCCATCGAGGTTGTGATATGTGCATATCCCCTAATGAACATCCTCTAATACCATGTATGACCCAACGTTTCTTGTAACTGTCATACTAAAGTTGGCAGTGGTAAATCAACAATCACAACAATCTTCGTAGGTGTTGTGAGGGAAATCTCCTTATGGACTAGCAAATAGGGTTATGCTTTGCATGCAGATATGACCAAGAGAAAATCTACTTTCTACCTTCGTCCCCGGACTTAAATCCTATTTCTTTTCAGTAAAACATGGCTAGACCAACCTACCTCATTCCAGGTGTTTGATGTCAATCCCTTGTCGCACTTGACCACTAGTTCGCAATTCTCCTTTCCAACACTGAGCTGCATACAAGACAAGCAACAACTACGCATGCATATTACCTATAGACTAACAGGTTAGAGATTCAAACATGTACCTAAAAAATTATGAATAACTCATGAATTGGGACGGGAAAAGCATTCTCTTTATTACTTCGAATGAGTCAACTTACAAAAAGTTGAGACCGGCCACTGCTCCGCTAACCTGATCCTGGGCTCCTCTTCAATTGTCCTCCAACTTATTTTCTTTGTCTCTCTTCTGGCACAAGGATGGCTAAAGGGTTGGGACAATGGGAATATGCAAATGGGCAGAGTTTCTTTGCTATCTTTTTCCTCCTCCAAATGGGACCCCTAGCTCTTCTTTTATAGGCTAGAAGAAGCTAGGTATTTGGATGAACCCTCGGCCATGCATGGCCAGGAGTTTCAGTTAAATCACCCAGAGTTGTGTGTTCCATCGGCAACTTTCCTTTTTTCATGCTTTTGTCGATCCACGCGAGATGTTTTAGGTCAGCTAGAGTGTACATGCATGCAGTAATGGAGTAGGGCATGTGGGCCCTTATAAAAGAGGATTTTTAAAGAGTTGTTCAGCAGTGCTTTGGAAAAGAAGGGATCTGAGATGGACTGATTCCAGGTAAGCAGGTATGGTGCAATTTAGGGTTATAACAGATGCCCCCTAATGTGTGAGGCCAGAAGAGCATCTGATGGCCGAAATACATTACCAATCTTTACTGATGTGTCGAACAATTGAGCCCAAGGATCAGGAACTGGGAGGTGTCATCTGCAAAATAACAAATGTCTCACTGGGGCAGGCATACCCATGCTCGGGATAAAATAGAATCATGGCTACCAATCAAATACACTGTAGATCCATGTCATATAACTATATAAAGAGTAGTCGTGAACAATACATAGTGGAGCTACATCTCGAAATTGAAAAGATATACATATAGAGTATCCATCTTCTAGAAGTTGATACGACCTGATGGTTGGAGATGAGATCTTCAGAGCTCGAGAAACAACTTCAAAATCTTCAAAACTTGGGTAGGAGTGTAATATGAGTGTACGACTTCACTACCCAGAGGTATTCGACGGCTCGTCGGTCATGGACTAGATAATCTTGATGATCAGACTGAAGGCTTCATTGATTTCGAATAAGGACTTGATTGGACATTCAGGATGGTCGGGTATGAGGACAAGAGACAAATAGAAGAGGGGTCGACTAAGGATTGGTGAAAAACTTCCCTTGGATAATAGCACGACAAATGATGAGACTCAGGTAGCATGGCATTAATCATAAGTCTACGAAGTAGGAGGCAACACAAACTCTCCATATGTTTGGAAGGATAACCAAACGGTGGAGGACACAACTCTATATAGACAGAAAAATCTTCCTAAGGTTGTACTACATCCCATAGTCTGATGAACAAATGGACAGATGTGCTTTATCCAAGGGCGACTCATTATGCTGCCAATAAAGAAAATATTTTTCCCTTCCTCTTTTTGGGGTATATTTGATTTTTTTGTCTTTTTTCAATAATTGTGGGAAAAATAATAAAGGAATTTTACGTTACAATGGAGGAATGAGTATTGCAAACATACAAGTTCAAGGTGCAAGGACAAGACTGATGTTCTAATATAATGATACTCGAGAAAAATCCTCCGGGGGCCAAGGGTGTTAAAACGTAGAAGCAAATTGTTACAAGGTTGGCGTATAAGATATGCAAACGTAGTTAACAAAACACACAATGGTAACATCCTTCAATGTAAGTTTAACGAGCCCAGAGAAGGTAAGCTCGGTGGTTTTTCATGTTTAGAGAGTCTGAAAAAACATAAATGGAGACTCCATTGGGGTACCTTTTTCGAAGATAGTCTAGTCGGTTTGAAAAAGGGGTAAACTAGCACCGACAAGACGTCTATTCAAAACCATTTTAACAAGTGTGACAAGGACAAGATCACTCGGCCATTTTTTCATTTTTAAGGAGTCTGAAAAAATCTTAACTATGGACTCCGTCAGGAATGTTCTTCTGGACCAGTTTAATGAGTGTGAAAGAATAAGGTCACTCGACGATCTTTTCAATTTTAGGGAGTCTGAAAAGAGCTTAACTATGGACTCCGTGGGGGTTCCTTCTTCGTAACTTTAGTCCCTTAGACCCGAAAAAGGTATAAAATTATACCTGAGAGTACTCTTCTATAGAGTTGAAGTTCCATAGAGTATACCTTTGTTCGTACAGTTGACCTTCCGGACCCAAAAAGGGGTAAACTACTGTCAGACAGATGTGACTTCAAATTTCAGTTTAACGAGCGTGAAAGGCCACAAGATCACTCGGCAATCTTTTCATATTTAGAGGGTCTGAAAAGGGCTTGAAAGAAGACCCGTTATTTTTTGGGAGTCCTGAGGGTGAGGTCAAGAGAGAAGAAGAATCATGCAAATGAGGCTCAAACTCGTATTCAGGAAAAACTACAAGGACTCTCGAGCCTATAGTGTTTTTAGGGGGCAGCATGAATACCATAATGCAACCAGGATCTACCTAGGGCATTCATGTTCCGATAAGATCTACCACCAAGTTGCAACACTTCTAAAGCAGAGATGATGGTTTCGTGTCACAACTTGATGGGATCGATCCTATGGTAAAGGAAAAAGACAACGAGATACAAAAATCAGGGTAGAAGCCTAACCTATATGTTCAAGTTGATCGTCGAAAAAAATTTCCATGGACCATCGAAAAACACTCAAAACTCAAAAAAAAAACGGTCCCAATACCCGATCAAATCCCTCCTATGCAACTCTTGAATCACACTAAATGGATTTTGGTATAAATAAAATGATAAGGGAGGCCAAAAAAGTGACAAAAAGAGGCCAAAATGTCTATAAATAGAGGTTGGCAGCTCATTATCACCATTGCTGATTTGGAAATTGACTATGGAGCCAAAAGACCCCCTTTGATTAAAGTGGTGATTCTAGGAGCTACAGTGGACGAAACAAACTTCTGTCTGGACCAAGTAAGTACAAACTCCCTTAGCTTGCATTTTATGTCTATAATTATGCATTAGGTTTCACTTTTTAGGGGGGCGTCGACCTTTAAAAGGTCGGCCCTAGGTCCATGCGGGTTGTCTCAGGACAAGCCGCATGTACACGCGATTGTCGCCAATACAGCACCCATGGGCCCCCTTATTGAATGCTACGAACACAAAAAGAAAGGGTTTAACTCTCCTGAACCTTTGTGTTTTGCAGGATGTACGTCCATTGGAGAGAAAGAGAGCATGAAGAGGTGAATGAGTTGGTCGGGGAAGACCCCAATTCCATGGCTACATTGATGTAGTGTGGGTTACTCAAGTTTTTTCTATGTCCTTTCATGCGGGCAAAACCTAGGCTACTGAATTCCTTGGTTGACTATTGGCATCTGGATGCAGAGGCATTCATGTTAGAGGGGTAGTCATTGGTGCCCACGGTTGAGGAGATCTACTTTTTAACTGGCCTCTCTAGGAGAGGGGAACCAGTCAATTTCCGAACTTTTCTTGCGAGGCCACATAACATAGCAGAACTCATAGGTCTATACTGTGCAGCTGATACGGACCGTGTGAGCATGCAGGTGCCTATAAGCAAGATCACTAACCTATCACTACAGGCGATAGTATTTCTTATTGGGTGAATTATTGGTTCTGTGGCTCTACATCAGGCATCCCGCGCATAGATGAACTGTGCTATCCAGTGCTTAAATGCACAAGTTTTTTATTGGAGTACCACTTTGCTTGAGTGCATGAAGAGGCAATTGACAGATTGTCGTTTGCGGACACATAGGAATTTCAGGTTCAGGACCATTTTGTGTTCGTTCTTTTTTGAGAGAGTTCTAATTTTTAGTCCTCGAGTAGTGGTACGAGGACACCATGCCTCTCTTCCTGTTGTGTGTAGATGGGCAGTACTACTGCCGCGACAAGGTGGTGGAAGGACCAATGAGTCCTTCGATGATGACTTTTTTGCATGGTTTTCATGACAAATCCCGGTTATAGAGAACTACCCCTATGCCATGATTGATTTTTCGAGAGACCCAGAGATACCAGTACCTCCTAGTGAGGCGCAAGGGGAGACAGGTAAGTCTCCACCTTTGTAGTTTTTTTTTTTTGTATATGTAATTTTTATGTTGTTTTTTTATATATATCATTTTTTTGTTATGCCAGAGTATTTGACGGATATGTGTTCATTGTGTACAGATGTGGGACCAGTGAAACCCACTGACAATGCGAGGAACAGGCGTCGTCCTCAGCCAGGGGCCGCACCTGCCGCCGCCGGGGGACCAGCAGTAGCAGGAGATCTTCCAGCTGGGGAGGTTGAGAGGGTACTGAGACGGGTTGAGCGTAACTTCACTGCGCTCACTCGCATGGTCCCGATGGCAGAGATTGAGGACCTGCCACCTTCTATGAAGCCTCATGTAGTGGGGGCACCACGGACGTGGGTCCGGTTGTTTCGGCACTTAGCCAATGATGTGGACCAGTATAACAGGGCCCACAGACCCCGACTTTAGCTAGACATTTTGACGTGCCACGAGCACTACTTGTATATTTTTTTTTAGGGCATAAGCCCTATGACTCGTTGTCGGTCCTATTTTTGAGGTGCTTGCATCCATCCATGTACTCTGGTTACTTTATGATATTATATATGGTTTTTTGGTCTTTTGTGTCTTATGGATCATGTGTGCAAAAATGTATTTACATGCTTATGTCAATGTTCTTTCATATGTGTGCAAGATGCCAATCTAAAATTCGATTAGCTAGAGTATCTGTAACTTGGTTTAATCTCCTAGGGACATGAAAATATGTAATATAATCAAAGTTTCGTTCTAAGAGACGTACCCTAAGGAATCGTCGATGTAAAGTTGGATCATGAACCCGGTACACTCTGTTTGACTGAGACACAACCAGTTGAGCGTCGAGATAGACCCGGAGATGAGAGATACCCAATGACAAAGCGTCATGAAGCAACTCAATAACTACGCTATACTTGGCAACATTATTTGTGGTGTCACCTAAGCATATACCTTCGGAAGATAATAACTGGCCTTGAGGTGTAAAGATTACCCAAGTTGCGGAGGCAAGCCTCCAAGTGTGCTGACTAGCACTATCTGCATACCCAATGAACACCTTGGAATCACTTGACATCTGCCATAGTGATGAAAGATAATATCGACACGTTCATAACACTAAAAGAAACTAAAAAGTAATAGTACAAAGACTATATATATGTTACAAAAAGTTACCCACAGTGCCCTTCCTATGAGTAATACTTCTTAAGGTAGAGCCCGTTTCTAGGCTATGCCAAAGCATTCCCTTCAAAATCAACTAGACAATAAGCGCCCTTTTTTAAAACCTCTTTTATGATGAAAGGTTTGAACCACATGGGTTTGAATTTCCCTACCCCGAGGGGGTCCTTATCTTAGTCGTAGACCAAGACAAGGTTGCCTTCAAAAAAAATCTGAGGACGAACGGACCTATCATATTGACACTTGACCTTATGTTTGTGAGCCTTGTTGGCCAGGGCTGCATCACGATGTTGTTCATTGAGTTGTTCTAGGTATACTAACCATTCTTCAAGTGGAGAAGTGTCTGGAAATAGTTGTACTGCCAACTTTAGAGACGGGATCTGACATTCGATGGGCAAGACTGCCTCCAGCCCGTAAATGAGTTGAAAATGTGAGAATTTGATTGTAGTCTTAACAGATGTTCGGTAGGCCCATAATGCTGAGTATAACATCAAATTCCAATTTGACTTGGCTGAGTTGATAGTGCATTGTAAAATAGTCTTAAGATTTTTGTTTATAGCTTCCACCTACCCATTAGCTTGGGGGTAGTATGGTAATGAATGTTCTTGCCGTAACCCAAGATTTGATGTTAATTCGTTCATCATCTGGTTCTGAAAGTGACTGCCATGGTCAGTGACAATCTCCCTCAGGACGTCGAACCTTCCTATGATCTGGTTGAATGAAAAGAGAGTTGTAGTCTCTCCATCATCTTTAAACATTGGCATAGCTTCAACCCACTTTGTGAAGTAGTCTACAGCTACGATGATATAGCGGTGACCCCTTACTGAAGGAGGGTTGCAAGTAGTGTAATCAATCCCCCACTTGGTGAAGGGACCAACTGTGATGACAGGAAACATGGGAGCGAGATGCGCCCTCATCTTCCGAGAGAAGATTTGGCATGGATGGCACTTCTTGACCGATTCGATACAATCTTTGATAAGTGTCGGCTAGAAGTAACCTGCTCGTAGAATCCTTTGGGTTGTTACCAACCCAGAAAAATGACCGCCACAAGCTCCGGTATGGAAATCGTTAAGCGCAATAACGACTTCCTCATGAGTGAGACATCGGCGTAGGATGCAATCTACACCTCTCTGATACAATGTATCTTCGATTATGAGATAATTCTTAGCCTGATGGCGTATACGTCGACGCTCATCACGGGAAGCAGAGGTGGGGCATTTCAAAGTCTGGAGATAGATAAGTATATCTCCATATCAGGGATCTGAAGATGTGATCAAAAACATATCTCCCTGGATAGGCGATTCTTCAGGCACAACGTCACTTAACTCAACCGAAAGTTCCGAAATAAGTTCTGCGAAGACCAGTGACTTTTTGGACTTTGTTGAAACGAAGTCTAAGTCAAACTATTGGAGGATGACTATCCATCTACTGATTTTTTTGCGTATTACCCATCGTTTCAACATGTACTGGAATGGATTCATGACAACAATGATGGTGGTCTTGCAAAACAGAACATAATGACGGAACCATTGAACAGCATGAACTGCTGCCAATGCGAGTTTTTCGATGTGAGAATAATTAAGATCAAGTATTATGAGAACAAGTCATCTTCCTAAACTAAAACCATGCCAATGGTTGACTCTGTTGCAGCCAAATATAATAAGAAATCTTTGTTATAGTTAGGTGGTCTGAGCAGAGGTGCAGTTGTGAGGGCATATTTCAATGCGTCGAAAGAGCATTGAGCCACATCGTCCCAATAAAAGGGAACATCTTTCTTCAGTAAGTGCATAAATCCCTTGGTGATTTCCGCATAGGCGTCGTAAAATGTTCGCCTTGCCTTGTAGACTTTGAAGTTGAAGGATTGTGCATGNGGGGGCAATTGAATTATTGCCTCAACCTTGAGAGGATCGACCATGATCCCTATTGTTGATACTATGAAACCTAACAATCGTCCTGACGTTACGCAGGAGTTGCACTTGTTTGGATTCAAGGGAATCTGAAAGTAGCGACAACGTTCAAATATAAGTCAGAGGTGTGTGGGATGATCTGTTCTCTTGCGAGATCGTGATGCTAAATCATCTAGATAAGCTTCAACTATATGCTCGAGGTCATGAAAAGCAAAAGACATGGCCCATTGAAAGGTGGATCAGCATTTTTGAGACCAAAAGGCATTTTTCAATATGCGAATGTACCCCACGGGCAGATGAATGTCGTTTTGTGTTGGTCTTCGGGTTTGATTTGAATTTGGTTATATCCCGAAAAATCGTCCATGAAAGAAAAGGATTTGCAACCCACACATTCATCAATGATCTGGTCGATGAATGGTGTGGGAAAAATTATCTTTAGGACAGGCCTTATTCAAATCATGGAAGTTAGTACATACACGAATCATGCCTTGTTTTTTATTGACCAGCACAGGGTTTGACGCCCATTGGGTCAAATGGATAGGATATATAAACCCGACTTTGAGAAATTTCTCAACCTCAACCTTAATGGTTGTTGCTTTCTTAGGATTAACTAGACAAAGCTTTTGCCGAACCAGCTTTGCATCAGGATACGTTGTGATTTCATGTTCAACGATTCTTGCATCAATGCCTAGCATTTCCTCGTAAGACCAGGCAAAAACGTCGTGGAATTATTTGAAAATATCTGTGTAGATTTGAATCTCTTCGGGAGAGAAGTTCGCTCCAACGAAGACATTCTCCATGACGCCAGAGTTTTGGGAGATATTGATCGGTAAGGTTTCAGCGATAGTTTCCATATTACCCTCGGCATAAACCTTGTGTGTAGCTAAGGGATTAATAGGACAAGACCGCTCTCCCGTCATGGTCATGGTGAATTCTCCCGCTTCAATTCGGCTTAACTCTGGGAGGAAGTATGATCTGTGATGAATATCTTCCCAAGTTTTATCCAGACTAGTCATTGCTTCAATTATTGCTTCATCAAAGGGCAAGACTAAGTCCAATGAATCAGTGTGAGCGAGAGAACCCTAAGCCCAAACAGGCTCTAGAAGTGGATCTAACTCTTGTGCAAGAGCTGGATCAGTGTGGGCTGAAGTTTGCTGGACTAAAGAGTACGCTACTTCAGTTGTGGATAAGGGCATGGACATGCCCGGGTGTCATATCCCATCCATTGTGGCCGATGGGGAAGGAAGTGTCCACGGATCATCGAAGTAAGTCATGCGGAACGACGAAACTTGAAAAATCCCAACCTTATGGTGATGGGATATAAACTTGATATCACCTTGAGGGGGTAGGTAATCGAAGGTACCCATCAAAGATGGGCACAAACCAACCCCTATGTTGACAACACCTGGTTGAGGATTATCAATCATTGGTACCGTGGATGCCCCCAAAGTAGGGTCAGGTCTAGAGAAAGACAATTGATCGATGGTCACTATCCGGCCTTCATGTGGAAACAACAAGACTCGAAAAATTGTAGCAACCACCGCTTGCATGGCATAAGTTCAACTCCTTCCTAACAAGAGGTTATAGTCGAGGGGAGCATCGACTACCTCTACTTCGACACACACGGTCTTCCCTCCTAACTACATGGGGAAAGAAGGAATGATACCATGTGGTCGGAACGAACGATCATCGAAAGCAGTGAGGAGAGTAGGTGACGGAGACAAAATGGGTTGGCCAACGGCCTTCCAACATGCCAACGACATAATGCATGTCAATGTGCCCTCATCAACCACCGTGCGGAAGATATTTTGAGTAAAAATTTTCATGGGATAAGCCACTACTATCTAAAATGCTATGTGGTAAGGCAGACGAGGTTTTAAGTTAGTTGTATCTAGCATAATTGTACCCGAATTACAAGTCTCGGTAGATCCTAAAGCGGTTAACAAGGATTTCCTCTAGGAAGGGAAGCTTTGGAGGACCTCCAAAGTATACATCGCACAAGGGGTTTGTGATAAATCCTCCACCACAGAGTAGTTATGGGTGGCCCTTGTGTTTGGGTTATGAGAATCTTTTTTAAATGCACCTTTTGGAATGCGTGTCATTGTTTCTCCCAACGTCTTCTCAATCTGTAGAGGAAGAGATGGGAGGTCAGCTTCTTTACCCTTCTCAGAAGTGCTTGGTTTACTATAGTCATGCGCTTTAGTCAATATAAAAGCATCACCCCTAACCATATATATGTTCGTGGATGTGGGGTTATTCAAAGGCGGACAGGGTTCTTAGCTGCCCCCTTCTGTGCTTGCAAAAGGTTGAGTTAGATTTTGCCCATGTTGAAATGGATTGGTCAACACCGCCTGTTGTTGTTGCGTGAAAAATTTTTGGGCCTCTGCAAGTCAAGGACATATATGGGTCGGGTGGTCTTCCGTGCACAAGTTGCATGGATACCTCACCTTTCGTTTTTCAATGTTGTCCCTGCCAGCATTATCGGTAGTTTTTTTATCCCCCTTACCCTTCTTTCATTGTTTTTTCTTTTCCTTCCTGCTGTTGGGTGGCCTTTGGGTTAGTTGATTGCACTGTGTGTACTTTCGACGTTTTGGTAGTGGGAGAAGCCAAAGAAGTGGTTTGGCTGGTCGGTGTGTGTTGTATAGATAACTGCTGCAATAGCTTCGTCAATTGCTCAGCGGGATTTGTTTGTGTTGAACCAACAATACCATCGACATGTGGTCCAGCTCTCTGTCTAGTTTTATCCAATATTGAGCGTGGTACATCTAGCAAGATGTTGTATAATAAACCAGAGTAAGAATATATGAGCTCAAATTGTTGAGCTCTCATGATGGCGTCTTCTTCAGAGAATTCACCCAACATTGCGACATCTTTGGATAACTGTGGGACCAAAGACTTGAGGAACCACTCAAGCAGGAATGTGGGTGGGTTGGCACCTTAATGAGACTCTTTCAGCGTCTCCATTCTTGGATGTGATCATAGATACGGTCCACTATCGTCTGCTCGAAATTGGCCAGCAGCTTTGTGCCAGCGTCGTATCTCACAGGTAACTGAAAATGGTTTAGGAAATCCATTGCCAGCTCATCGAAGGAAGAGTATCTTGAGCGGTCGAGCTCAATGTACCATTTTACGACACTCCCAATGAGAGTACGTTGAAACAATCGCAACTGTACGGAGTCATATTTCAATGAGTTAGATGAGAACCAAAGATGAAAGGTAGTCACATGATCTCTTGGATCTTCGTTAGGCTTGGCTTCAAACTTTGGAATGTCTGAAGGCAACTTCGTCGGCATAGGAGGCCAACGCGGATCGTGAAAAATGGGGTCATTCAACAACCTTGTCAAATCAGGCAAGTGCAAAGTCACTAGGAAGGGTAGTTTGGGTTGTTGGTGATAACCTGGAAAAAAGGGGCCTGGAGTTTGACTGGCACCAGGTTTCCAGGAAAAGTTTGGCTGTTGGCCTGGATTTTGGTAGAAACCATGGCCCTGGCTAGAGTATGGATTTTGCATATGTAGAGACATCATCGGTTGATTTCCCAAATAGGACATAGATGGTTGGGCATGCATTATATTAGAAGGACTCTAGGAAGGGTTGCCCCATGCCAGTCCCGTGGGGATAGGCATAGTAGCTTGTCCAGAGTTCCATTGATTGTGGAAATAATTACCCCAGATCGGCATTCTGGATGAGGGAACACATCCCTACCAAGAATTACAAGGCCCTATTGTGGAAGAAGTTCCTAGGTTTTCCCCCTGTGCAGGAATAGTACCCTGCATAGGAGTAGATTGTCCAAAATTGGGATTACCCCCAGTCAGGAAGGCGGCTGACGAGAAGGTATTGTTACCAAACGTTCCATCCAAAGAAAATGGTGTCAAACCTACCGGCATATTATGTGAAGGTGGTCCTTGACACCTCACTCCAAATAGACTATGGTATGTAGGTTGCCCGGCGGATTGCTGATGTGAGCCACCGAGTGAAGGGGACGAAGGAGGGATATGACCTCCTCCATAAGGGATAGCATTAAAAGGAGCAGGAGTGCCCCCTAAGTGACCTTGCATAGGAGTGATAGAGCTCCCTTCCCCCATACCTAAAGTCTGTAAAGTGGTGTAGGAAAGTACAGGACTTGTACCCGAACTAGGCATCCCGTATGAGAACGGAGGGCCTGTCGCACTTGGTGTGAAAGGGGTTGTGGCCACCGCCAAAGACAGGATCGAACCACTGTGTGATGTGGAAGCAGGCAAGACCATGGTGGCTCGAACCGATGAAATTGGGTTAGGAGGTGAAGACTCTCCTGTGGTGACGACCGTAGAGGGAATTGAAGAATTCCCAGAAGAAGTAATAGCATTTGTTTCCATTGTTGTATGCAACATTGTCTGGCGCTCGTAAAATTGAATTGGTACGATGAAAGGTGCCAAGAACTCAGTGGTTGAGGTTTCAACTGAGCCAAGAGAATTTGCTTCAAGGTCCAAAATGGTCGATTCCTCTAGGTGTTGGTTGGGCACAATTGCTTGTAACCCGGTCACTTCAAAAGACCCTTGTTGGTCTAGCTTTCACCTTAATGGTGGCAGGGGTGGCTCCAGTGTAACTGGCGGCAGGCCAAGAAGCCTTTGTAACTGGCAGAGCTCGTGATCCTCCACTGTGTGAGAAGATCAAAGATGCTCTAGGGTAGTCTAAATGTTCAAAAGTAACACACACTAAAAAAATTCCCTAGAAGATAAGACAGGCAAACACTAAATTAATTGGAAGAACAATTACAACAACCAACACTAGAGAAACTTATCGATGCAAGTGCAACACGGAAGCAACCTCCAGGTATACTCTGCAAAGCATGGCCTGATATCTATCCTAGGTACCACGGTATACCCCCGCAGTCACCTGTGTATGTCCCTAAAAAAGATAGGCAACTAGGTTGCCAGCGCGCGAACAGTCACAAGGCGAGTACAGTCGAAAGTCGGGTAGACCACAATGAGCAGGGTATCGAGCCCGAAACATGTCAAGGGTATCGAAACAAAGTGGTCCATAAGACAAATGAGGACCTCGAATGGATTCGAGACCCGTGCAGCCCCGTGGCAAATGCAATCGACGGAATCCCAAAACAAGCCCTCTATATGTGTTCTCCACTACGATTGGTCCAGCTTTGGAGGGGTTATCTCTGCTACCTTTTCACACGCGACCTCGTGTTTATCCCCTATGTTAGAGGGGAGTCCCAGATAACTTTCATGATACTGGACTTAGACACTCCCTAACTCAGACTCCAATGTTTGATTTTAAATATCCTTGAAGAGTTTCCTCTCCAACCTAATCCAAGGCCCTAATCCTGAACTAGTTGGTTAACCCTACAAGCATAAAAGTCTAATAAATTTTAGATTTAGCGTTAATTTTATGGCTTTGTCTTATGTCAAGGGGTTTGAAAGTGAAATTGATGATGTGTAAAAGACGAAAGAAAAAATGAATAAAAAAGTTGGAAACAAAAACTTTTACTTAATGCAAAATTTCAACAACTTTTCAAAATATTGTTTTTTTAAATTTTCTAAGATTTTGGACAACAAACTCAAAAGAAATTTCACTTGACTACAAACTACTTATGATCTAAGTAAAATGCAAAAACTTATGAAATAAACGACTTTTCCCTAGCTAATAATGCAGAAACACACTCTTCAACCAAACAAGAAAATGAAAAGAGATTTTTTTTATTATTATTTAAATGCTTGATAAAGCAAAAAGGAAAAATACTAGCAAGCAAAAACCAAGAAAAACAATTCTGGCCTAATCACAGATCGCAAAGAATCAATTCAACAAATCACACACTAGCAATTTTAAAAAATGACTCTCACACTTGTCTAAAAACCTTAAAAAAAAATGTATGACAACTTTTAAATGAGAAAAAGCAAGCTAAGGGTAAGATTAATCCTAAGCTACTGACTGCTAAGATAGAGATTCAAACACCTGAGAGGTATAAGTCTTATCAAGGGAAAGGATGACTACCTTACCCTCAACAAAAAGTATCATGTACAAGCACGCGACTGTTAATCTAACAAAAAGCGTGTGAACGCAAGTTGTATAGAGACAAAGGGCATGTACACGCGGACTGACATTGTACATGCCACATGTATATCTAAACTCTGATAAAAAACAAAAACAGACAACCCAGACCAGGAAGAGACCACTGATATTGATAACCAGGATCCCTTGAAGGCTTGGACACTCTTTTTAACAGAAAAAGCAAATAATGCAAGGAAAAATCATAAAGAAAAACAATCTGAGATAAGACTACAAACAACCAAGACTCAGACAGAATTCTAGAAAACCCCTGAGAATGTCTGATTCTGATAGGAAAGAGGATGACTGCCTCAAAAATTCTCTGGGCTCTACACGCTACTACTGCTTCTTCAGCTAGCGTTCACACACGGGCTGTAAGAGAGTAGGGTGTGGGTACACGCGTGCAGACCTTATGCAGGCCGCGTGTACCTCTGTGGGTCCCAACAAAACACAGTCAATCAAATCAGAGAAAGATGGTATGGAAAACCAGACTCTCTACTAACTCATACTTTACAGAAACTAAAAAAAAACCAACAATAAAAACCAGTCTTTTTCTAAAAACTACCCAAAAAATAAAATTCCAGGAACCCTAGAGACTTCCCCAGTACGGTCGCCAATTCTATTGTGAGGGAAAACTCCTTACAGACTAGCAAATAGGGTTATGCTTTTCATGCAGATATGACCAAGAGAAAATCTACTTTCTACCTTCGTCCCCAGACTTAAATCCTATTTCTTTTCAGTAAAACATGGCTAGACCAACCTACCTCGTTCCAGGCATTTGATGTCGATCCCTTGTCGCACTTGACCATTGGTTCACAATTCTCCTTTCCAATGCCGACATGCATACAAGACAAGCAACAACTACACATGCATCTTACCTATAGACTAACAGGTTAGAGATTCAAACATGTACTTAACAAATTATGAATAACTCATGAATTGGGACGGGAAAAGCATTCTCTTTATTACTTTGAATGAGTCAACTTACAAAAATTCAAGACCGGCCACCGCTCCGCTAACCTGATCCTGGGCTCCTCTTCAACTTTCCTCCAACTTCTTTGCTTTGTCTCTCTTTTGGCACAAGGATGGCTAAAGGGTTGGGACAATGGGAATCTGCAAATGGGCAGAGTTTCTTTGCTATCTTTTTCCTCCTCCAAATGGGACCCCTAGCCCTTCTTTTATAGGCTAGAAGAAGCTAGGTATTTGGATGAACCCTCGGCCATGCATGGCCGTGAGTTTCAGTTAACTCACCCAGAGCTATGTGTTCTATCGGAAACTTTCCTTTTTTTGTGCTTTTGTCGGTCCACGTGGGTTGTTTTAGGTCAGCTAGCGTGTACACGTGTGCAGTAATGGAGTAGGGCACGTGGGCCCTTATAAAAGAGGATTTTTAAAGAGTTGTTCAGTAGTGCTTTGGAAAAGAATGGATCTGAGATGGCCTGATGCCAGGTAAGCAGGTATGGTGCAATTTAGGGTTATAACAGTAAGATACACCAACAGTCCTTGCTTACACACTACATGGCCCAATATGATACCAAATGGGGTGCATAAAATGCACTTCTTCAAATTAAAAGATATTTGAAGCTGGCTACACCTATTCAACATCAAGCACAAAGTCTCAACATGAAATTTCAACAAGATAAACATCATACATTCAGCTAAGTATATTTCTAAGAACTTATGAATGAATTCTTTAAATGATACTACAACCACTCTAGAGAATACTCCTGGTGCATTCTTCAATACAAAATGCACCACTGTGTACTAGTAACATCCCCATTCTATCATAAATGTAGTCTTATATGTATCTTCCTACACAATATTGATCTCATGATACCCTAAAAATCCATCAGTAAATGAATAAGCTTATTTTCCTCCTACATTCTCCAACATTTCATCTATAAATTGAGTAGGAAACGGATCCTCTAAACAAGCATCATTCAATTTCCTCAAATATACCCATATTCTAATCCCTCCTATCTTCTTATCCCTAACCACCATTGGACTAATCCACTTTGATCTACAACAGGTTCAATAGTTCCAGATTCCAACATCCTATCTATCTCTGCTTTCACCTTTTTCTTATACACCAGGTTCAATCTGTATGGTCTTTGCTTCACTAGCTTAGAATATGGATTCGAGGGGATATTCATCTCTCCTAACTCCCCAGAAATCCCTTTCATCTCTGAAAATGTGTTCGGAAATAGATCTTGATATTCACATAGTCAATTAGTTATCTTCTCAACAGTTTCATCATTCCAATAGTCTCCTATGTTCACAAATTTGGGCTTGTCTTTGGTACCAATATTTACTTTGTGCATTCTCAATGGTATTGCATATATAGTCGATTCAATTTCTATACCTTATATTGCACGTTCTCCTTCAATTTTAGGTACTTGCACATTTCTTGAATCTTCATCCTCCTGTTCTTCTTCAAAAGGATTATAACACTCCAAAACTTCTCAAGTTGTCGCAGAAGATCTATGCACGCTACATACAGGTACTAGTTCTATGGATTCTTTCGATTTAAAAACATTGTCCTTGATAACCTACAAAGTTGTGTCTTCTGAAGGGGTCTCATATTCAAAACTAAATGTTACCTTAAATTTACGAGTCAATTCTTCCCAATCTGCAGTTTCTCTGTGCATTTCCAGTTCTAAATACCAATTCTTTGGGATTGTGTCCATTTTATTGCCCAGGTACTTTAATCCATGTCGCAATGTAGTATGTAACATGATCCATCAGATAACTCAATCTTGTATACTTATGCATAGAATCTTCATTCTTTGTCCCGAACCTGACCTATAATAGCCTTCTCCACTGCTTCCAATCTCGTATTCCATCCTTATGCGCATCCCACCATCTTGTTGGGGTCGCTTTCAGCGTGGCATCTAAAGCTAGTAATATTTGTTGATCTGATATTTTCAATTCAAATTCTCTTATAAAAGAATCTACATCAGTTAGTCTATCATACCTTGGAGGATCACATACCTAAGTTCCAATCCATTGCAACATGCGAGTAATCTGAGCACATTTCCTTGTAGACACTTCATGTAATCCCTCACTTCCAATTCCCCAAAGCTTCTTTTGAATCTAAAGTGCATGAAATAATACTTCTCCAGATAACTACACCATTATTCGTAGGATTCACATAATCATCCATCCACGTGGTCATGTTGTACAGGTTATCGAGATCTTTTCCCTTTACTGGTTCTACATATCTTCTTCCTTCAGTAGGATCCAACAACCCAGTGACCTTCAAGTATTCTACTTCAAATTTCATATGTATCTTCTTCAGATCAATGATAGTCTGGTTGTCAAAGCCCCAATCAAGTCCAAGTAGTGTTGGGTAAGGGGTTCTACCATCCATTATCTCGATCACTTCAAAATTGGCCAATCTATGCACTCCATCAATACTAACACTTACCCATGTTATCCTTCCAATTGGAACAATCTTATGTTGATTTTCCAACCTCAATTGAATGGGCTACCAGATCAACTTCAGCTTACTCATCATTTCCTAGGTCTGCTTCAGAATGACATTCACATCAAAACCTAGATCCAAAATAATACTTTCCATGTCGTAGTCTCCTATCTACGCATTGAGTAGAAAATCTGTATTTGTTATTTTCTTGTGGTGCACCTATTTAAATGCTCAGTGTGTGAAAGGTTTATCTTTCCCTTGGGCGCAACGATCGATCATTCCATGCAGCATACTCAAAGTAGACTCATCCTCCACTAGTTCTAAACAACTTCTTAAGAAACTTTTCAAAGTACTTGCCTTCTCAATTTTCCTTTCTAAATGGTCATATATTGGGCATATCATACATCGGTGGCCTATCATACAAAGGTGGCGTGGTTGAATCCAATGTTATCCATTATGCTCATATCACTTCTTTTCTTTCTTGCTTGTAGGTCTCTTTCTCTTTTCCAGGATCAAACAATGGAAGAGGTTTTGTTGCTTTCCTGACCCACTAGTGGATCACTTTTCCTTGATATTTTGCATCATCTTTGGTTCTTGTTCCTCTGTGCATAACCGCTTCTATCTTGGGTGTTTCATCACATTCCTTTGCTACTATCATATATACATTTGGGTTCCTTATTTCTTGCCACTTTTCGATCAGTTGTGGGAAATCCTATGTTGCATCATCTAGCTGCCTGCAATATGTGCACGTCATGCAGTGATTCGGACAGTCTCACACCAAATGTCCATGTTGATTACAGTTATAATGTATAATTGTTCCTCTTCCTTTGTCGAATCCTTCTCTTATATGACCTCTGAAACCTCCTCTTTCTCCTTGATTATAAACTCTTTGAGTATTATATTGTAGAGATCTTCCTTTAGATTCTTCTCCCTGGACTTTGTATGCATTTACGATGTTCTCTTTCATCAAATCAAATGCATGGAAATCCTTCTCTTCATGTCCCAATGACTTACAAAAATTACAAAACAAGTTTCTTGTAGTGCTCTGATATTTTTGCATTAATGGACAAGTAGTAGGGTGGCGACCCATCATCTTTCAAATCTCACACCATACCCATAATGGATTTGAATTTCATGTATTCAAATACTATTGAAAAGTTGGACATTTTTTCTTATGATGACCTTTTGTTCTACATGCGACACACCCGAATTCCTCTCGCTTTTCTTTTCCTTTCGCAAGTTCATGGAACTGAATAGTCATCATTGCTAACTATGACTGAAATTCAGCCATCCCTACGTCATTTTCTCCTACAGAGGATGCTTCCACTTTCATAGAAATTTCTAGGGCTTCCTACTGTGACACAACCTTCTATTGTGTCAAGGGGCAACATTTATGTAGCAACAATCTTGCTAAACACCACTCCCTATGTTCTTCATCTAGAATTTGGAATGTCAATCGATCCCTCGGTATATTGAACCTTTGATCATAATCCCACATTGATTCATTCATTATCTACTTGATCTCCTTCAGCTCTATAATGCACTACGACTCGGACTTAGGTTTCTAGAACTCTTTCAATAGAGCTTGTCTTACATCTTCCAATGTTCTAGTTTTCCCCACGGGAGTAGTAGCCTAATATTTCATGTACCATAGTAACACGTGGTCTTTGAATGTCATCACCAACTGTGCAATATTTGTAGCATCATATTTGGCGTTCTTCACCATCCATATTGTCTCAAAAATCAACAAATCTTGTTCTAGATCTTATGAACTTGCCCCGTGAAAAACATGCATTCTTAAAGTGGAATCTACTCCCACCATCGTATTCTGCATGGTATTCCTCCTTCGTGATACTATCTGAAGTTGGTTTACTGCACTACTTCCATTGTTCCGACTGTTATCCTTACATCCCTTACTAACTATAATCGGCAAAGTTTCTTTAGTCCCTAGAGATGCACAAGGGGTCATGTGTTTGACATAGAGTTTGGAAAGAGTGGGATCTTCTTCTACTGGACTGAGTTGACCTTCTTTGTGCAGTATGATCTGGAGTATTACACCAGTGTCTCTCTCTTCAAAATCACTGTGATGTTCCTCTCTATCAGCCATTGTCCTCCTCCTAGTATATTGAAACCTCTTTCCACTGTGCAATACCCAAATATCTTCTTATGTCGCACATTCTTCTTTTCTCAAAATCATCAGCCCATATATTCCTCATTCATTCTTCTTTGCAACACTCGGACTATTCCTTGGTCATCCCCAGTCCCTTTTCTGCACGAAAGCGCTTATCTTCTAGAGAAATTAGTTTCCATCTTTATAACCCCCTTATCACACAACAACATATTAATCCAAGTATATAGTGACTACAAGTATCTTCTGCACGGTCCCTTAAATAATTCCATTTCAGCAACACTATATGATTGACTACAATCTATAAAAAAATTATTAATGTAACCTCCCAGTATACTATCCATCCAAAAATCAACTATGTGTGATACTTGATTACTTATAGTATTAATTTGTCGAATTAAATCAGGAGTCCAATTTTTCATAACAACAGTGTGAAATCTTCCATTCTTTTCAACTAATCTATGGATCCACTCTGCTAAATATTTTGGAAAATCAGCAAAGAAAATTTCATACAAAATTGTAAACACATACCTTTGTAGCCATTTATCTGCACTGATCTACAGATTATTATTCTAATATACAAAAAACTTGATCTCCTTTGTGCCCAACCATTGTCCAATATCCTCCCCAGTAGGTCTCCACATTCCCCTCAATCAAAGATCATGATCCCGAAAAATGAACCATTTGTTGGCACGTAGTAGGCAGACCTAGGGTTCAACATTAAATGAACAAAAAAACCCTAAAGATAATGGCCCTTTCGGAATCACCTGCAAGCAAGTGAAGCCTCGCCTTAGGTACCTATGGGGACTGTAAGAACCAGGTTTTCGCAGTCATGAAGGGAAAGGAGGAATTCATTCTTACCAGTATACCTAACATTCATTCATTAGACCATTCATGATGTGCACATAACCATCATATAACTTATTCATACTAATCATTCATTCAGTAAGTGCATGAAATAACCAGAACAGTAAAAAAACACATCACAAAAAAACAAAAAGAAACCATAATTAACGTGGTTCATCCCAAACTAGGCTACATCCACAACGACATGCTTCTTATATTATTATTCAGCATCATTTCTTACAAAAGGTGTGCATTGCGCTCATACATGATAAACTAGTTCTATCTAATATTCCCTTGCATTCATGCATACAGTGCATGCTTATCTCAGAACTCACTCATCCATAATATACTCTCCAATTACTCTCTCATCACTCTCCCATCACTCTCCCATCACTCTCCCTTTCTACCCAAAACCCATACATATTTATACATTTACATTAGGGCTTAGCCCGTTACAAAATGGACCAAAATTTCTAACTACTTCTAACTAGATTCCTCCTTTCACATGCGCTACTCCTAAAAATGTGCTAACTTCCTTTCTTTCTTCCACACGTGCTACTCCGTAGCCGACTTGTCCCATGGTTTTCTCTTGCGTAATTCCCAAAATTGGTCCCAAAATGTCCTTCTCCAACAATGATGGCTCATGTATTGAGATGCAACAAACCTGAAACTGTAGAAATCAAACCACACTATATTTTGAATAGATTTTGTAAGCAAAGGAAATAAACTAACCTAAAGTGCAAAGAAAACAATTGTTAGCCAAAAAGATAAATCTTGTAATATAAGTCCAGAGTTGCAGCAACAAGAGTTGCAACACATGAAATATTAGAGTTACAACAAAGTATTGAACAGAGGGATTGTTGGAAATAAAAGAAATAGATAAGATATGCTACAGATACACATTTGTTAATCAGAAAAGAGGGTTATGCAATTTCAACTTGGAGTGGCGGCAATAGGAGTTGTAGGAAATGGAAAATAACAGAGTTACAGAAAAAGTGTTAATAAAGAAATTGCTTGAAATAATTGAAATAGATAAGAGACGCTATAAATACTTCTATAAAATACAGAAGATACAAATAGCACCAAGCTAAGGAGGGGGGCCTACCTCCTTAGAAGAGGTATTGATTCAAGAATGTAGTAAGGAATTAAATACTCAGCACACCATCACTTGGACAAGATTAAAGAAAAAATCACATTGAAGAAAAATGCACAAATACAACAACAAAATTTGTGTTCACTATATTTCTTCTACATCCTTCCTCCCTTGGCTCATAGAGGGAAGGGGTCTTTATACATAATATCTTCTTCCTAAATTAATCAAATAACTCAATGGACATCCATTATAATTGGGTTGTCCATATCATTACATCATTTTCTTCAAAAGATAGAAAATATCGGGCACATGTTGACTTAATCATCCATATGGAAAGTGGAAGTTGAGTCATTCATTCCTTTCTGGGCACCCAATCGCCTTTTTCATATTCTTGCATGAAGGATTTGGTTGTTTGACTGTCTTTTCAATCCCTGGATGATAGTTGTGCAATTGACTGATGTGTTTTTATAGTAGATGCAGAGTTACAACACCCATCTCAAAGTTGCAGCAATGGTCATGTAGTGAGAGTTGAAACAATGGTGAGGAAAAAGTTGAAACACAGTGAGAGTCACATCAAGAGTCATAGCACGGTGAGATTCACCACACAAAGAGTTGCAACAAGGGAAAGAGTCTCAACAAGAGTGACAGTCATAGCAATGAAGAGTTGCAACAACGGTTTAAACAACCCATAGTTGCAACAGCTACACTCAAGAAGAGAGTTGCAGTAACTCATATTCAGGAGTTGTAGCTCTTATGCTGGGAAGGAACTTGTGCATCTGTGTTCCTGTAAACAACTATTAACACAAAAAGGTGAAAATCTCCTAAAAATGCATAAGAATAAGTATTGAAATGGCATGTTGAGAGAATAATTATACTTTGACCAAAAATTAATCATTACGAATGGAAATGGGAAAAAGGGTATACAAAAAACATTGGATGGGTGCTAAAAAGATGTAAATTTGAGCACTTGTCATCTCCCTTTAACCGAATTCATTGCATGTCCCCATGCAACGAAACAATTATTTTGAGTCTGAGAGGGTGAGACTCCCATGGAGGTTGTTGATGTCATAATCAATTTCCCCTACCTCAGGAGTAGAAGCTTCTTCCTCATCTTGTTACCCTTCTATAATTGCAGCAATACCTTCTCCTAAAGTTTCCCATGTTGGTTCTTGTGTAACAACAGGGCCCTTCTCTTATGTTTCCATTGTTTCTTTCTCATGTGCCTCCCCTGCTAGTTCTAGTGTACCAACATGGTGAATTCCTCTACTGGTTCTTGTGTGATAGCAAGGAAATTTTCCTCTAGTGGTTCTTGTGCATTAGCAGGGTAACTTTCCTTTGTTGGTTCTTGTGTGACAGCAGGTTGGTTTTCCTCTGTTGTTTCTTGTAGGATATCAAGGTGACTTTCCTTTTTTTTTTCTTGTGTGACAACAAGGTGACTCTCCTATATTGGTTCTACAACAATGGATCATGTTTCCTAGGAAAGGTAGTGTAACCTATCCAAATGTCTTTCCTTTCTGAGCTCATCTCCAAACAACTAGATAGAGATTTGAAGCTTCCTATTCTTCTTCTCAAGCATCCTATTCTTCCTTAAAAGTAACATATATAAAGGCGTAAGAAAAGGGGTACTCATTGCTTTATATTTTCTAATCTTGGTTGGCTCTGGGGCATCATTTTCCTCGGTTGCTTCTGGAGTTGCACCTTCTTTGTCATCTGTGTAGACCTCTAGAATTGTAGCAAGGCCCTCTCCTAAAGTTTCCCTTGATCGTTCTTGTGAAATAGCAAGGTTTTTTGTCCCTGTCTCTTCATCAGGTGCAGGCCCAGTAGATTTTTGACCATCCCAAATCATATCCACAGGGTGAAATTCCCCTGTTGGTTCTAGTGTGATGGAAGGGTCCTTCTCTTGTTCTGCAATTTCTCCTTCATTGTGTTCCTCCCCTATTGGTTCTTATGTAGCAGCAGGGGTTTTTCTTTTGTGAGCTGCAGCACTATATATTTCCCTCTTCTTCCTTCAAGTTAGCACATATGTTAGAATTTTCTTCAACCTCCTCAGTATTCTAGTTGTGTTTTTGCTCCCTTTTACCTCTATGTCGCTCTCATGGTTTCCTTCATCTCACTAAGGAGTTATAGAAAAACCCTTAGGGGTTTCTTCTTCAGCGGTTGTAGTTCTGGGAGTTGCAGTAATGTCGATCTCTAGAGACCTCTAGAGTTTTAGTAGCCACAACCTCAGGATTTGTAGCATTTTTTCTCATGGTGGAGTTGTATCAATTGCATCTCCTCTGGGTGGGGTTACCACGATCGTTGGTTCCCTCACCACTTCTCTCCATGTCCTTCCCTCCTTGCACAATGCATGCTAAAAAATATTTTTTATGAATCCATGTTGTGAGAGGGATTCCTTAGGGTGGACATATTTGTTTTCATGTGCGGCCATGGTCTACAGTGTCCTCCAGAAGAAAAATGGCATATTAACCAGCTTGTCATGTCACAGGTGATCAAGTAGGAGAATGTGTTGTAGGTATACAACTGATCCAGATTTAGGAGTAGAACGAGCTGATTAACAGACTGAATACAATAAACACAGAGATATGAAGAATAACATAGATATCCAGTGAACAATATCTTCTATTAAATAATGAAATAGGTTGAAACTGTTAAACTGTCGAACTGAAACACTTGCTCGAATGGTGGTAGCTATATCTGAGAAGAGATGTGGCTGCCACGTGCATCTGTCTGAGAAGAATAGATTACAATGAGGCTCCAGAGGAATTTTTTATATTACTCATGAATTCTGAAACCCTGGACATCCAAAAACCTAACCCTAGAAGGTGAAACACCAAAAGTCATGTGGGCCCCTATGGGTAAGTTGGTGTAAGTTGGTACCTCAACTTCCCAGGGTCGTAACTTTTGCATACGACCTTCGTTTTAGGCGTGTGATAGCCCATTGGAAACATATTTCAGAGAAATACACATTCCACCATCAAACTCTGACTTCGTCTATAGTTTGATTGTGGCGATACAAAAAAGCAATGTTTAGGGCCCCAAAACAGCCATAGAAGTACATCAAGATGTGCTAACATGAAAACATATAGAATAAGCTAGTTGGATTAGGAGGGAGGCCACCAGTATCCACTGGGAGGATGTGTGGGGCTTCAGACATCCCCAAAAGTGTAGAACCTACAATTACAAAGAATTACAGAAGAACGTGTTGAACAAAAACGAACAAGAGGAACCAGTTGGAATAGGTGGGTGACCACCAATATCCACATGGATCAATCCTCCCCCCTTAGGAAGTAATGGTCTACATTGTGTTGAGTTCCCACATCAGGTCAAGAAACTTTCGTTGGATTTGGCCCTAGGTGAGCCACTTTCCTTGGTGTACAAGTTTCCCTACCTTGACAACCCAATAAATATGGATCCTCTGGTGGTGAGTGCCCTTGACCTATGTGTCCACTATCTAATTAGTGGTGGATTGTTCTATGTAGTCAGGGTTGAGTTATGTTGGTGTCATTTGTTCTGCGATCTGTGAGCTATCCAATAATGATGGAAAATATGGTCGAAGGAGGTCCACATTGAACAATGGATGCAGGCCAAGGAAGGGTGGAGTGTTGAGCTCAAAAGAATTGCTACCCACAACATTGGTGATAGTGTAAGGTCCATAGCAAAGTGGGAGAAGCTTCTGATGGGGCCCCGTGAGACGCTCCATTTGCAAATGTAACAAAACTTTGTTGTTAACCTGAAACTGGTGTGGTACCCTATGTTTATCATGGCGCTACTTGTACTTAGAATTGGATTTCTGCAAAACCTCTTGGACATGTTGGCGGATGTGCTAAATCCCCTCAATGAATCTAGTGGATTTTTCGATCGTAGATTGATCATGGGAAGAGTCTGTCTATGTGGTGGCAAGAGGAAGTGCAACATCAATAGGTCCCAAGGGTTGGAATCCCAGACCCACCTGAAATAGGCTATGGTCAGTGGAGATATGGAGAGCCATGTTGTAACTGTGTTGAACATAGGGGATACTCTCATCCCATGTACATGGATGATTAGAATTATACATGCGCAGGATGTGCACAATCATTTGATTGATGACCTTTGTTTGGCCATCGGTTTGGAGGTGGAAAGAAGTGGATTTTGTGAGCTTGGTGTCCAACAGAGACCAGAGAATCAACCAAAATGTGCTAAGGAACTCGTTGTCCTGATCGGAGATGATGGTCTATGGTATCCCAAAGTGGACCCACACTCGTTCGAAGAAGATCTTGGCAGTATATGTCGCTATGATATTCTTCTTGCAGAATGTGAGGATGGCCATCTTCGAAAACAAATCAACGACCACAAATATGCAATCATTTCCTTTCTTGGTGGATGGAAAACCAGACATGTAATCCATTGAGATGGATTCCCAGGGCTTCTTGGGAATGGGAAGAGGGGTGTATAAGCCTTGATTCTTGATGGTTAGCTTGGCAATGGAACAAGAAGTGCAAGATATGATATATCTTTTGACATCCTGTCGATTTTTTGGCAAATAAAAATGTTTTTGAAGAATGACCACAGTTTTCTCCACGCCAAAATTCCCTCCCACCCGACTATAGTGGGCTTCCCAAATCATCTTTACACACTCACTTGTAGGACCACGGAGATGGATCAGGTGGCATAAGATTTTGTCATGAATGTGAAAATCAGTGATAGATGTGTCTGTACCCAAGAGCTGATAGGTGGTGGTGAAGTCTGGATCTTGATGATAAAGTTGGGGCCACTCAGATCCTTCATGTCCACAGGAATGGAGCACAGTGGTGAGTGCATCCACAAGAGGCCAACTGAGGCATTCAACGGCACGATTGGAGATACATGTTTTATACTTGATGTTGAGATGGAACTGTTGCAGGTATGTGGACCACTTTCGATGGCGATCGTTCTTCAATTTCCCCTATGTCTATATGAACTGCAAAGGATTGTGATCAGTGTGTATGATCGTCGCTTTTCCCAGAATGTAATTTTTCCATTAACGACAGTCTTGTACAATGGAATACATTTCCTTGTCATAGGTGGGGTATTTCCGGATAGTGTCAGAGATTGTCTCACTATGGTAGTCCATCGGATTCCCATGCTGAGTGAGAAATACGCCCACAACATAGTCAGATGCATCAGTCTCAATCTTGAATGATTGTTGCAAATCGAGAAAGGAGAGTACTAGAGCTGAGAACAAGCAATGCTTTAGATCATTGAATTCTCATTTTTGATCCTTCCCCCACATGAAATTTTCCCTAACACTACCCTTGGTCACCTAGATAAGGGCCCATGCAATATGGGAGAATCCCAACACGAACCATCAGTAGAAGTTTAGCTAGTCCCAAGAAGCTCTGAAGCTCGTTCAGTGTGGTCAACGCTGGCCAGTAATGGATGAATTGGATCTTATATGGATCAACATGTACCCCATGCTCATCAACAATGTAGCCCAAGTAATGGACCATGTTCATGCCAAAAGAGAATTTTTCCAAGTTGGCATATAGCTTGTGTTGTCATGGAGTACTCAAAACATGTTGAATATGTCGCATGTGCTCCTCCCACGTCCTGTTGAATATGAGGATGTCATCAAAATATACCACCACAAAGGAGTTGGTGAAGGGTCTCAATACATCATCCATCAATCTCATGAAATTGGTTGGTGCATTTGTTAAGCCAAAGGGCATGACTAGTCATTCGAAGAGACCTTCTTTAGATTTGAAGTTTGTCTTCCATACATCAGTTGGCTTGATGGGAACCTGGCGATAGCTAGACTTTAGGTAAATCTTGTTGAAGAACTTTTCCCCCTTGAATTGGTCAAGAAGGTCATCAATCCTGGGAATGAGGTACCATTTCCTGACTGTGATTTTGTTTAAGGCTCTATAATCAATGCAGAATCGTCGTGTCCCGTCCTTCTTTTGCACCAGTACAATTGGGCTTCCAAAAGGGGAGGATTTGGGTCTAATGTGCCCCTTTTGAATCATCTCTTGAATCTGTCGCCTGATTTCGTTATTTTCCATCAGCAAGCGATGATATACTGGTCCATTAGGTAGAGGTGTGTTAGGGGTTAGATCAATTGGATGCTTGACTTGGCAGTGTGTCGATACCCCTATAGGTGAGGAGAATATGTCTTTGTATTCTTCCACAATCCCATCCACTTTCTTATGTTGCAAAGAGAGGTTCTGTGTAGAGGCGACGGATGTGGCGGTGACCTTCTGCTTACTATGAGCATGGATCACAAAGAAGATGAACTTCCCGGTCTATGAGATGACCTTATTGAATTTCTTAGCATAGATTAAAGAAATAGCAGTAGGTGACGCTACCTCTAGTATTCTGTACAATTTTCTACCCAAAGTAATAATAACATTGTGGGGTCTAGACTCATATAGAGCATGATGCTTCTACAAATATGGTTGTCCTAAAATAACATCACAAACTTCAAGGGGAGAAATATCACACAGTACCTCATCTTTGGAAGGCTTGATGCCATAGCGCAGACGGCACTATTGGTTGACATGGAGATCTCTTCCTTGGCGAATCCAGTTGATGGTGTAGGGTTGCGGGTGCGGTGTCATTGGTCGGTCTAGCCGCTTAATGACCTCTGTTGAAATTAGGTTCTTATTAATACCACTATCGACAATGAAATGAAGCAGAGCCCCCTTTAACCACATCTGTGAGTGAAATATGTGTTCCCCTTCCTCTGGTTCTTCTGTTTCGCTTGGCCAGAATTTGGTGGTAGTGATAGTGGCACTGGGTTCAGCATCAATAATTCGCTTCCCTCCTTCAAGATTTGATTCAGAATAAGAACATACCTCTGACTCGGAAGCCTTCAGTTCGACCATGAGGGACTGCTTGGAGCGACATTCTTCAGTGTTGTGCCAAGGGCTTTTATGGTACTCACACCATTTTCCTGTGTCCTTCTTTGTCTTCTCATTTCCCTTCATGTGTTATGGCTTGGATTGGTTATCCTAAGGGAGGCCATATCGACTTGGTCCCTTGCTGTGTGGGTTGGGGCTGCCTTTTCCCTGCTTCGGCTGTGAGGGGTTTGCAAATCCAAACTCTCGCATTTTTTTCTTAAATTTTTTCTCAATCTTGACAACATATCTATAATTTGTGTCCAATGAGGCGATGTCTAGAAAATCCATTTTTGTTTGAATGTATCTATGCAAATTTTCATGTTATTTGAGCACCAGATGATGCTCAGAGTCTTTGATATCCAATTTGGTGTGTAGGGTATGGAAAATATTGGTGAAATCTGGTACTGTCTGGTCCATTTCTTGACGTAGGGTGGTCCAACTAGTGTACTGGTCCTCTTAGCTTCCAATAGGGTAGTATTGTTCTTTAATGGTGTCCTAGAAGGAATCCCATGTAGGGGTCACCACAAACATTATAGATTCATCCACGACCCTTTTCTCAGAGTAAGTATCCCACCAATATTTAACATGGGGAATGACCTTGAGGAGTGAAAAAATGATCTTTTCCCTATCAGAAAAATTGTGGACCGAAAAATACCCTTCAAGCAGATTCAACCATTTATCTACAGCATCTGCATCTATCAGTCCTTCAAATAATATCAAATTTTACTTGTACCTTGAAGGGGGTTGCATGGTAGCTTGATGGAGATGCTTCTCCTGTGGGCAGTTGTCGAAGGATCTGCGTGAAGTTGTCCATCATTTTGTTCCTCAAGAAACATTTTAATAAGATCTCCTGCTCCATCATATTTCTTTTTGTCCCCCATGGGTTGTTTTCATTATCAGCGCGATCGATCTTGTAATGGCTCAATTGGTTCGAGTCCCAACTTCTTATACCCATATCTTATCAGGGACATGCACGAAGAAAAATAAATGAAGAGCATACCGCTCTAATACCATTGCTCCGGATTTAGGAGCAGAATGAACTAATTAACAGAATGAATACAGTAAACATAGAGATATGAAGAATAACACAGATATCCAATGAACAATATCTTCTATTAAATAATGAAATAGGATTAAACTATAAAATTGTATAACTGAAACACTTGCTCGAATGGTGGCAGCTATCTCTCAGAAGAGACGTGGCTTCTACGTGCATTCGTCTGAGAAGAATGGATTACAATGAGGCTCCAAAGGCCTTTTTGATATTACTCATGAATTCCAAAACCCTAGACATCCAAAAACCTAACCCTAGAAGGTGAAACGCCAAAATTCATGTGGGCCCCTATGGGTAAGTTGGTGTAAGTTGGTACCTCAACTTCTCAGGGTCATAAATTTTTCATACGACCTCTGTTTTAGGTGGGTGATAACCCGTTGGAAAGGTATTTCAGAGAACTACACATTTCGTTGTCAAACTCTGACTCTATCTATAGTTTGACTGTGGCAAGCCAAAAAAACAACGTTTAGGGCCCCAAAACGGCCCTAGAAGTATAACAAGATGTGTTGACATGAAAACATACAAAATAAGAAAGTTGAATTAGGAGGGAGGCAACTAGTATCCACCTGGAGGATGTGTGGGGCTTTAGACATCCCTAGAAGTGTAGAACCCACAATTACAAAGAAGTACAGAAGAACGTGTTGAACAAAAATGGATAAGAGGAGCCAGTTGGAATAGGTGGGTGGCCACCAATATCCACCTGGATCAACAAACCCGTAGTGGAATTCACAAGTGATGTATCATTGCACTACCATAGTAATGTGTTTCCATGGACTCAGTAGTGAGGTTCTATCAAATCCCATTCCTTTCTTTACTAGGTCTTATCCTGGTTCGAGGAAGTGTTCCAGGATTTCAAGCTTCAAGATTCGTAGACAATACCAACACTCCCTTGTCTAAGGAATCCCAGTTACCTTGGCTATCACCTCATCTGTCACTTGTACCACCAGTACTGCTACTTCGGTCCTAATTTCTCATAAATTGATGGTAAATTTGAGTGGCACATTGTCGTCATACCATCTTAACCTGTGTAAGTACTCCATCCAGCCTCCTTGCTGAAACATCTCTCTGATATTCTTGTATGCCTCCAATAATAGTGTCTCTATAGGTTCCTTGTTTTTCAGTGAGGCCCCCATTCTTCCTAATTAGAGCTCAAGCAAACTACAGCTGCAAAATGGAATGAACAATCCAAAGGGTGGAGATTTCAAAATATGGAAGGGAATGATGTTGTGGCAGGGAAATTATGTTGTAGGATAGAATATTTTGAGTGTGTGATGGGGTGGCGAGTGATGCAATCAAGTCATGAAAAGGCCCATATATTCCTATTAATTACACATAATCAAGAGACATGCCTTCTAACTTACCATACATCGTAGTGATGGCCTGTATCTTCTTCACGTTGGCGTATTATCCCCATAGGACAGTTAGGATCATCATTAGCATCAAGAGTTGCAGCATCAGTCTAGATTTGTATCAACAGAGCTCCCAAGTTACAACATCATTCAGATTTGCAATAATATTCAAAGTTGTGGCAATGTTCAGAGTTGAAAAAATGTACAGAGATGAAACAATGTGAAGAGTTGCAACAATGTTGGAAGTTGCAATAATAGTGCTTGAGAGTAGCATCAATGTTCAGAGTAGCAAAAACGTTCCAAAGTTGCAGCAACAGTGCTCCAAAGTAGCAGCAACATGTTGGATAGAACTGCAGATTGATATGGTGTCTCAATAGGAATCGTCTTTTCCCAAATCGTTTGTTGGTACTTTGGCAATGGAGTTGCAGTTTCAACATTAATATTTGCAACAATAGCATTCCATATTTGCAGCACCAGGGCTACAAAATGGAGTTGCAGTTACAACATTATTATCCCATGCATGTTCTAAAAATACTTTATTAGTGAAAAAAACATATGATCATAAGGATCCTGACATAGCCATCACGAAATTGTGAAGTGTCCTTCTTGTTCTTATTCTTCTTCTTCTTCTTCTTCTTCTTCTTCTTCTTCTTATTCTTATTCTTCTTCTTATTCTTCTTCTTATTATTATTATTATTATTTTAACATGTCATGTGCCAGCATAGGTTGATTTTCACAAAAATGCCCCCGGGTATGCCCTTAAGGGTTTTCATACATGGGATTTTTTTTATTTATTTTTTAGAGGAATGAATCATTCATCAAGGGTTCCCCCCTTGTTAAAAATCTTCATATCAATGTCAGACCATCCACTAGTTATCCTCTTTATAAATAATTCCTTGGATAGGGGTCTATGATATAATCAAATATTCTCTCCATTTTCCATCAGAGGATTTATCTCTCCATCAATGATATGAAGTTTGATGGTTGTGTTTTCATACACATTATCAATATCATAAGGCCCAATCCACGAGTGTGGAACTTCCCTTTGAAATATTTGAACTTGTGATGCCACAGAGCTCTTGATGTTATATTATTTTTTTGTAGTGAAAGGAATCCTTTTGAAGTTCATCTAGTTCATTGATCTAGAGGAGTCTTTGATTCTGAGCTTCAAATAAATCCATTCCAAGTTTTACAGTTGTTCTAAGTGTCTAGATATTTGTTTCAATTAGAAATATTACTCTCTTCCCATACACTAATTCATATGGGGTGAAACCAATAGTATCCCTCCATGTTTTCTGGTAGGCCCATAGAGCTTCAGGGAGTCTGTCATCCCAATCCTTGAGGTGTAGTTTGAAAATATTGGTGATGATAGCCTCAAGAATATTGTTTGTCCCTTATACTTTCCCATTGTCTTATGGGTGATATGGTGTGGTAACCTTGCGTTTGATCTTGTGCTTTTCCATCAAGTTTTTAATGAGCCTTGAATTGAATTGATTCCCCCCGTCGATAACTATTTCTCAAGGTATCATGAACCTGGTGAATATTTATTCATGAATAAATCTTACTATTGCTTGCTCTGTTGTGGTCAGGAGTGCCTTGAATTCCATCCACTTTGTGACATAATCCATGCATACTAGGATGTAGGAGTTATGGTGGGAAATAGGATTGATTGGTCCTACAAAATCAAGGGCCCATTTATCAAAGGGTTCCAATACCAATTGTGGTTGCAATGGCATCTTGTCTGATTGCACCGGTCTTTCCACGCACTGGAAAATATCGCACATATTTACATATTCCTTGAAATCCTTGAAGATAGTGGGACAATAGTACCCTTGATGAAGTACCTTGTTCCCAATCCTCTTGTCTGCAAAGTGGCCTGCACATGGACCATCATGGAAAGATTTCAAAATACCGTAGATATTATCTTCTCACGTGCATCTCTTGATGATGATATCTAATCCTATGTAGAAGAGACAATCGTTGATCCATGAGAAAATCCAACTTTGTATGATGATATTTTGTCTCTCCTTTGGAGATAAATGATGTGGAATTCTACCTAAAACCAAGTAATTAGTGATGTCTGTGAACCAAGGAGATTTAGTAGAAACTGCAAATAGGTGCTCATTAGGGAAAGAATCTTCTATAGGTGGCTCATTCTTGTTAGATGTGAGTATTGAAAGAAAATCAGCCACTATATTATCCTTCCCTAGTTTATTCAAGATGTTTATATTATATTCATGTAATAGAAATAACCACCTAGTTACCCTTCCATTAGTGATATGTTTATTCATTAAGTATTTTATTGCAGCATGGTCAATGTGCAATACTACAGGATATCCTGTAATGTAATGCCGAAACTTATTAACTGCATTTATTACTGCAAGAAACTCTTTCTCTGTTACCATGTAATTTAGTTCTACGAGCAAGAGATTTTTGTTGATGTAGTAGACTATGTATGGATCATTCACGTCTAGTTTCCCCAGAACAGCTCCAACGATGATGTCTAATGCATCCATGGAGAAATGAAATAGGAGGGACCAATTGGGCCCTCTTAAAATAGGAACCTTCGTGTTACAATAATCCCAAGAGAATGCATTATTGTGCTCTGGCAACACTTTCACCGGGAGATCTCTTTTTTGTTCATCTAGCCCCCATTTGATGTTCAAATTCCTTTCGGGGTTGATTTCTATAATTTCTGTTGTGGTCTTCTTCAGCTGAGGGATCGTTTTCTAAAGGTGAATTACTTGTTGATGAAAGAGAAGCATGTGTTTCTAGATGCATAACACGGTCAATAATATGTGAGTTGGATGAGGGAGAAGAAGAGGCTATGAAATCATTTATTTCATCATCCTTAGTTTTCTCTCTGATGGCTAGGTAATTATCTATAGAGAGAACTTGATGAGCTTATCATTCTTCATCACTATCTTCTACGTCAGGCCAGAGTGGTGTTTCAAAATCTATGTTGGGTTTGGTGGGAGGATACAAGGTTGATTATTTTGTATAGGTCCCATGGGAAATGGTCATATTTCCATACCAACAACCAATGTAAGCATCAGCATTGGCTAGCCATGGTCTTCCCATAATTAAAGGATACTCTCCCAGAGAATATTTAGGTTGTAGGATAATAAATTTGGTGGTATATTCCCATGAATCTATGGAGAACACTATGTCTTCCAAGATACTCTTTGGTTTGATAGTTGATATGTTAGCAAGTTGGAGTACAGTTACAGTTTCCCTAAGAAATATGAGTCTTAAGGATTCAATGGTATCACGCATCATGAAATTAATGGCAGTCCCAAGGTCAATTAATGTGTTGGTAATAAGTGTATTTTTAATATGCACATTAATTATCGGGCTACCAGAGTCAGAGTATTTGGCTGCGATAATTCCCCCCATCATTAACTACGATAGCTTACCCATAACATGGATGGTTTTTTGATCCTTCCTTTCTCTGTTGGGTTTCCTTAAACAAATTTCTCGTACCACTTTCAAATAAATACGCACATATTTTGTGGCTTGGAATAGCGATATTTTGACACACATGTTCTTGAGTTCCCCCAAGAATTCAAACTCGAGCTGAGTAACAAGTTTCTCTTTGTTTAATCTTTCTTAGTAGGGTGGGTTTTTGGGTTTAGGGTGAGCATGGTCAGCTCTCAAAGGTTCATGATAGTGTTCCCATTATATTTCTTCACTCTATACATCCTCAGTCAAATATTCAATATGAACAAGAGATTGGTATTTGGTTAGTATCTTCCCATATCAAAGATGAATATCATGGCAATCTAGGGAAGAGATGGAATAGGTAGGGTAGGTGGAAAGTCCAGCAACTTGTGTTGGTTGGGTTGGCCTCCCATTATTAGGGTTAGGAATAGGTTGTGTAGGTAATTATGGTCGAGGAGTGGCTTATGTGGATTTCTACATCTGTGGAGGGGGGAGAAGTTTCATGGGCAGTTTTGTTATGGCCTGTTGAGGGCTCCTAAAGTGGGATTTCTGCACCCCTAATTTCAGAACTGGCTTGGAGGGGGAGGAGCCACCCATGGTTGTCCTAGAAGACACCATGGATGAGAAGTATATTACATGGAAGGTTTAGTCCAATATGAATTAAAATACTAAGACTGGTCTTGAACCATACCTTGAGGTTTCAGTTGCCATGGTCATTTCTGAGAAACAAAGCAAAGTTTCTTCATTTCTTCATCTTTTTTGTACACATATTTCAACCCTTCCAAGGATGAACAGTTGTTGGTAGCATGGTATTCGCTACATATTTTGTAAACCTCAATTTGATCCAATGGAAATTCTCTCATTGGGTATTTATTTCTTCATTGCGGGCAAAATATAGACAAAGCTAGCTCTTCCTCTTCCCTCCTTTTATTTATTTGCAGTGTGTCTAACTGGGAGCTTAAGGAACTGAGTATATCATTATTAAAATCTTCTAACATATTCCCAATTTATGCTCTTGTAACTCCACTCCCAACAGTCTTGTTAGTCATTGTCAATACATCTTGGTCCTTTGTCTATTTTTGAAGTACCTCTAGAATATTTGAGACAAAGTTCCAAGATAACATGATAATCTAGTTGGGAGATATCTCTTCTACCCATCAAGTTGAGAAGTTCAATGTAGTCATCTCAAGAATAAGAAACATCGTGTCTCAGGACCCAAATATCCCTACCTTTCCCTCTGCAAATTATAGTTGAATATTTCTACATAGTCCTCAAGGCTCCCATATTCGTGTTGTTTCATTCTAAATACTTCCTCCCTCCTTTATTTATCTTTACAATAATCTTGGTACTTCTCTAGTAATTTATGCATCATATGATCCCATGTGTGGATGTTGTCCCTACCAAGGCCCATGAACCAGTGTAGTGAAGTGTTCTTGAGCCTCGCAAGAAAAGTTTAAAGTTCTAGGCATCTGACACGTAATCATAACTTATGTAAATAAAATCGAATTTAAAGAGGAAGGTGTTAGGGTATTCTTTCGATATACCATGAAAATTCGACGGGGTTGAATGAGGGATATTCTTCATGTTGGTCTCTTCATTTGATCCTCTAATAGGAAATCTGAAGGGAGAGGTTTCTTCCTTGACAATATCATGTGTCATATCCCTCTGAGGGTTGTCTTCTTTTGAAGGTGCTTTCGGAAAGATGAACTCCCTAGAGTGGTATTGTTTATTGATCAAATCTTCTAAAAGAAGAATCTATGTTTGCATAGAAACTTGTACAGTCTCATATTCTTGAGTGGAGGACTCAGGTCTCTTTTTGGCAAGGAAACTTGTTATAGCTGACAAATAGTTCAACTAACTGTGCTCCTTTCCCTCTGAAGAGTGACCTGCACTGTTAGTTTTATGGGGGGTTTTGGATGAACTAATGAATCTACCTTGTTGATCCCTAACTCTGTGCATAGAAAAGATAAGAAAGACATTCCACAATTTGCTGGAAAAAAAATCATATCACTCAATCTACTTTAATGAAAATCCAAATGACAGCAAAACAACAACTATACTTTTTACAAATCCCTGTAAATAGCTCCAAAAATGATGTAAATCCCTGTAAGCAACTGAAGAGTTTTGAATTTAATTATCGATCTAAGGTTGTATTGAACTTACGAGTTGTCACGCACCGTATATGAAAGTATGATGTTGTAATTTCCAGTGGGTTGTAGTACTTTTAAATTCATTTCAGAAGGAAATATATAAAGACGCTTTATCAAGTCATCAAATTAAACCATGTGATCAAATCCACACTTGCAGGAATAGAAACACACTTTTGCAAGAAAGTAAATGTCACACTTGCAGGAAAGTAAATATTACGCTTGCAAGAAAGTAAATCACATAGGAACCAAAGGTGCCTTGTTCAATTATTAAAATTATCTTGATTAATGTGATAGATATATGATAGATCATGTACTGACATGCAGCAAATCTCGAACTGTAGAAATCAAACCACATTGTATTGTGAACAGATGATGTAAGAAAAGGAAATAAACTAACCTGAAATGCAAACAAAACAATTGATATCCTTAAGATAAAAGTTTTAATATGAGTGCAGAGTTGCAGCAATAGGAGTCGCAACAACAAGAGTCACAACAATGGGAGTTGTAGCAACAAGAGTTGCAACACAGGAAATATTAGAGTTACATCAAATTATTGAACAGAAGAATTGTTGGAAACAAAATAAATATATAAGAGATGTTACAACTATACATTCTTTAATCAGAAAACAAGGTTCTTCAATGTCAGCATGGAGTGGAAGCAATAGGAGTTGTAGCAAATGGAAAATATCAGAGTTACAACAAAGTGTTAATAGAGGTATTGATGAAAATAAATGAAATAGATAAGAGACACTATAGCTACTTATATAAAATACATAAGATACAAACAGTATCGAGCTAAGGAGGGGGTCTTGCCTCCTTAGACAAGTTATTGGTTTAAGAATGCAATAAGGCACTAAATGATCAACACGCCATCACTTTGACAAGATTAAAGTGAAACTTATATTGCATAAAAATACACAAATACAACAACAACAAATTTGTTCATTGTCTTTCTTCTACCTTCTTACTCCCTTGGCTCATAGAAGGAAGGGGTATTTATACATAATAGCTTCTTCCTAAATTAATCAAAGAAATTGATAGACAACCACGAGAATTGGTTTTTTCCATATTGTTACATCATTTTCTCCATAAGATAACAAAGATTGGGAACATGTTGACTTCATCGGTCTTATGGAAAGTGGTAGTTGAGTCATTCATTCATTTCTAGGCACCCAATTTCCTTTGTCATATTCCCGCGTGAAGGAGTTGGTTATTTGACTACCTGATCAATTCCTGGATGATATTTGTGTAGTTTATTGATGTGTTGTTACAGCAGGAACAGAGTTACACCACGCATCTCAGAGTTGCAACAATGGTCATGTAGTGAGAGTTGCAGCAACAATGAGGCAAGATTTGTAGCACAATGAGAGTTGCAGCAAGAGTCACAACATGGTGAGATTTGTAACACAGAGAGTTGCAACAAGGGAAAGAGTCTTGACAAGAGTGAGATTTGCAGAAATGGAGAGTTGCAACAACTATGCTTTAGTAGAGAGTTTCATGTAGCTCATATTTAGGAGTTGTAGCTCTTATGTTGGGAAGGTACATATGCAACCTTGTTCCTATTGCTTATAGCCTCTAGAATTCATGTTGAATTTAAGCTGCTAGCTTCTTAAGTTGGGGGATACGTACCAACCATCCCTAGATTTTGTGTTGGGAAGTCGCAAGCATAGCTTTTTATGGTTCAATCTTGTGTAAAAATGAAACCACCTACCTTAAGCATAGTTTCCTCTGGTTCAAGCTTGTGTAAGAATGAAACCAGGTCCAAACATAGTTTTATTTAGTTTTAATCTTGTGTAAAAATGAAAACAATCTGGAGCTCAGTCTTTTTTATTTCTCGTGCTCGTAAGTAACTGAGAATGTAATCGAGTAAACTTTTATCACTTTTTCGAACTCGTGAAGGTTATACGAAAAAGGAACCCCCTGGAGTTCCCTTTAAGCTCTTTTCAAACTCTCTAAACATGAAAATATTGTTGAGCGATTTTGTTCTTTTCACGCTTATTAAAGTATTTGAAGAAAACGTCTATTGAGCGGTAGATTATCTCTTTATTGGTCTCATCAGACTACTTTACGGAAAAGGACCTTTTGGAGTTTTCTTTAAGTGTTTTTCAGACTCTCTAAACATGAAAAACCCCTAAGTTTTCTTTCTTTGGACTCATAAAACAAACATCGAGAGGCCCATATGGGACTGAACCACTCCTTCCTAGGGTTCATTAAAAATACTCCGAAGGACTCATCCGAAGGATGAGCTTACAGTTCAAGAATATGTTATCCTCCTCAAGCTTGTGTAAAAATAAAGAGGTACTCACCAAAAATTATGGGGGGGAATTGGGAAAGAAATGTATCTAAACTTGTATTCTATGGAAGAGTCACTTTTGAACATGACACCCTTTCACACGCTTTGTGTCTAGGTTGGAAAATATGCTTGTCTCCTGATCATACTCCTTTATAAAATTACAAATTGGTCTGTGATCCCTGTTGTTGAGTCAGTGTTTCCAAGACAATTGTCGTGTCGTCAATATGTTCAAAGAGAAGTTCAACCCAAAAATCCTTCTATTGTGTCGGCCATTTCTGCAGTCCTTAAGCCTTCTATTGCATCGGCCATACATGAGTTAGTCATGAATCATTTGTTACTCTGGTCTACTTCAAATCTTGTTACTTGTTTCGTGTCATTGATGGGGGATACATTAAGGCCCTCCTTTGACGAGTCTTTTCCTGTCGACTTCATCTCATTATCTAGGAATTGGACTTAGAAACTAATTGGTACCTTGGAACTTGCATGCCTCATTGGCAGGTTTCCTCGCTTTTGACATTGGGTTTTCATTATTGACCCTTGATCGGGAGATTCCGTTGAGTGTTCAACTTCAACTCATTAATTCGCACCCGTTGGATTTACTGGTGTACCTTGGGAGTCATTGACATTAATGGTGATTTCCCTCGCACTTGTTAACAATATTCACTAATGATCAATAATCAAGTTGTTTCTACCATGTTCAACTTCAACACATGTATTCTCATGGTTAGATTCGTACTATAGAGTGATGGAGATGAATACCCTGGATCTTTTCTGACAAATTTAGGTTGCATTGGAGTGTATTCAGATTGTATTTTTGCATAGATCCACTATGTATGTCTCATGGCTATGTTCAAATTTGAGTCTTTAACACATAGATCCATGGTGTATTTTTGGTGGCTATGTTCATATTTGAGTCATATTGGCATGGATCCACAGTGTATGTTTGGTGGCCATGACCTGTCTTACTTGACATGGATATTTATATGTTAGCATTTATGCTTTGAGTCATTTGTATTTTGAGTATGGGAATTCCTACCTCAATGATGACATATTATTGTACTGTATTTCCTTGTTTGTTGGCAGGTTTCTGACCGATGTGTTCCTTGTTCCCTACACACACTCGACAAATTGTTTTAGCTATTACTTTATTCTAACTTCATACTTTGGGGGACTTACTGTTACACATTATTTATGTCACCCCTATGACCGTTAATTATGTAAACCTATCCTTTGTCTTGAGAAGGATCAATGGCTTGAATCCCTGAAGAAGAATGAAGATACATTTTCCCAGAGAGATGGAAGTATACTTTTCCTTTGTCAAAAACCTTAGAAAAATGGATCATCACACCTTGCTCAGTATTATGGGAGAGACGATCTAGGATCGTTGCAGGTTGCACCACAGTGGCTTGTGACGTCGTTGCAGTTTTCTCAATGTCTAGGGTGCGACGATTTTTGTACGAAGGAAAAAGAGGAATTTCTCGAAAGTTCTAGAAGAGAAGCTTCAAGGGTGAGTTGGCCTCCGATCGATTTGGATCTAAGTCACATCGATGATCTCTTGGGATCATCCTAACCTCCTCACCCTATCCTTTTCATCCTATAAAAGGAGAGGAGTTTTAATGGGGATAGTTGGATTGAGTTGGCTAGCTTTTGTTGGGTATGTGTTATATTCTTTGCATGTGTGTGTGTGTGGGTGCGTCAGATACGACAACTGTGGATTTTGCTATTTTTAGCGGATTTGTAAATTAATCCCGGATTAAGGGATTAGGGTTTTGGTATCTATGAAATACCTAAAAACATTGTATATATTGTATGGTGAATGGTGAAATTCGATATAATGAAAATAAGAAAGGTTTTCCCGGTTGAGGGTTTCCGGTA